>JANDJT010000190.1:11737569-11750278 GCA_024331685.1 Stegophilus panzeri | reverse complement strand
AACGGACAGGTATGGAACATGAATGATCAAAAATGTTTCTGAACACTATAACTACTTCTTGAACTAGGCTGTAATAATGTGTACTATTTTACATATAAAACATGTTGCATTCCATTCATCTTGAAAAGTCGCTAAAGGGGTCTGAAAAGTTGCTATGTGGGCAAGACTGGTCTGCACTGACATCTAGATAAAAGACAGGCTAAGCTCCGCCTCTCCCTAGCAAAAAGTAAATGCAGAGGGAGCGGGAACGCAGGGTTTTTCCATTTATGCACATTTTATTTGAAAAGCAATAAAATACGCCGAGTACCCAAATGATGCCCTGTCTGTTTTTTTTTTTTCTTGAAAACAATTTGCGCCCCTTTTCCAATCTCTCCGCGCCCCTCTGGTTGAGAACCACTGCTCTAGGGCGTTCGGGATTCAGGCTCAGGGCTCTGTAAAGCACCTTGAGACAATTTCAATTGTTTATGGTGCTATATAAATAAAATAAAATAGAATAGAATTAAATTACATTTGTAACAAGCACAAAAGTTTTTCTGTCAAATTTTGTGTGTCATCATCTAGCATGTCATGGAAAACATTTCTGATGTTGGGATGTACTGATGATTGCAGCAGAAACACAGACCTATAGGGTAGGCTAAACATGTACATCATCCACTGTCTATTGATGCCACTTGCCTGCATCAAACCAAGGAAGCAAAATAACATGAGGTTCTGGTCCAAGAAGTCCCCAACAAAATCACCTTCATCTTTAAGTTGGTGAAAGTGGTCGAGCCACAAGTCCACACACTCTTTACGGAGAAAACCCCACCAGCTCTCTATTAACTGATTGTTTGTGCTTCTTCCATAAATGAAACTTTTATCACCCCATAAACATAATCATCATTGCGACGAAGGTACCATTGCATATCTCGCATAGAGCTGTTTTCCATCCCCATATCTGTCCTGATGATACAGGCACATCCACTTAGTTCCCCTACTGTCTCTAAGAAATAACCTCCTATAACTTTGGGGTCACTACTGGTACAGTATGCATTCAGCCACAGTATTCTTCTTGAGAACCCATCAATAGCTCCATTGATGCATATGCTGAACAGCTTTAATTTGTCATAAGAATCAACATGCCACACAAAATTTGGCCCCTTGGAAAAGTATGCTCGTCTGTTCAATCTTCTATGTCTTCAGATTTCTGTGGCCTCTGGGTCAAGAGTGGATAGAATTAGGCAGACATCCTCTTTCTGTACATACAGTCCCCTTTCTTTGCACTTAGTGTACATCCACTTGTAGCCATGCAAAGCCCCTGAGCCTTGGAGCTACTCCCTTATGAATTGAACAGTTTCTGCTAAATGGTCAATTTTTTTCCCGGCGAAACAGTCCATTCTTCTTCAGGATTCGTTTTAGGGTTGTCAGACTGAGAACAATCCTGTGCTTAAAATATGGAGGATGTCTGTATATGTGAGGCCCAAGTTAAAATAAAGTTCTATTAACTCCAGTCTATCCATGGGAATATGCGTGGATTGTGGATCCATCAAGGATGACTACTGCTCACTAACACATTGCCTAGAGAGAGAAAGAGACAAGGAGAAGGATTATTAGTGACTTCAATAAACTCAACATTTAATTCTACACATTGTTTTTGTTACAATCTCACCAGGAATGCTCTCAGTTCATCCAAAATCACTTTCAGCACTTTTTTTTTTTTTAAGATAGGCAGCAACAGATTTTACTTGCTTGATTTGAGTTCAAACTGAACTGAAATTCTCCCACTGATCAATTCAGTTGGATTGATTTTCCTTGGGTGTTAGTTCTATTATTTTGAGTATCCTATTCTCTTTCCTTACTTTCCCCTGTCCACTCACTGCAGTCAAGTAATAAGCACCAGAATGGAGTGAAGATATGCTGTACCACCAGTAAAACAAACTAAATCCAAGGTTTCACTAACGTTATTAGCCATCACCATGTTACATTACCAACAGATGCAGGACACAACATTGCGTGTGTGCATGGAAAATACATATAACGCCATAGTGTTCCAGTTTGGGTTTAGAAAATCTGGTCACCTACCAGACAGAGTAAATGGAAATTCAAAATGGTCTGTTTGACGCTTCATAACTGGACAAGCACTCGCACTGTTAATGGAAGTCTCAAACACAAAGTTTGGCTAACAAGAAAGCCTGGGAAGCTAATGGTTGGGTTTGGAGTGCAAAGAACAGTAAATACAACGTTACACAACGAAAGCTGTGAAATGTCCAATTCAAAACACAACATAGCATTAAATCTACCCTTAAACCTAGATAAATTGGATTTACCAGTCAGATGTACGCCGTCGAAAAGTTCTATGGTCTCTTGCTCACTGCAGAAAGAAGTGAAGAAGGAAGCGCGCACGGTTTACAAATCTGACGGCACGGATTACAAATCTGTGGGCACTGATTACAAATCTGAGAGCACGGTTTACACATGGCTGTTTTTTTTTCCTTACCTGACACTAGGGGGGCTCCGAAGAAAAGCAATTCAGTAAGGGAGAGGAATTAATCTTTGCCGTTTGGAGTTCTATTTATGTGGGGCTTGGTTTATAGATTAAGTGAACATGAGGACATCACCTTTATGAGAGGTGTTATTCCTTTGATTAGAGAAGAATATTAACCTAAGAATTAAAGAAGTGAATGGATGCAAGATTAAATCAAGTATTACAAAAAACACAGGGAATTAGCAATCACCTGTGGAAAGAGCAATTTTATATTTTATTTATTGATTGATTGATTTATTTCATTAGGATAGCCTTGCTGATATTATGTAAATGATTTTTAAACCAGAAAATAACATGATTTGATATACCAACACTCTTTAATCTATTCAGCAATATTTCATGATCCACTGTGTCGAAAGCCTTTGATAAATCAATAGCGTCGTTTTCATTTTGAAAAAAAATATTCAAAATGTTTTTTTATGAAACCCTGACTGATTATTGGATAAGACTTTGTTTGCATTTCAGATAACATGCCAACTGTTCACTCCTAAGGCTTTCTAAAAAAAAATTGATAGGACACAAAGATTTGAAATTGATCTGTAATCATCTAATATAGTGTGATCTCCCCCTTTTAATTAAAGGAACAACAAAAGGAAAAGATTTCCAAATTTCCAAGATTACACCAAGTTAAGAGCTTACGCAAGTTAAAGGAAATGAAATAATATCAACTTCTAATTTCAAAAACACAGATTCCACACAATCAGGGCCTGGTGATTTGTTTATATCGAGCAATTCGAGTGATTTGTAAACGTCTGAACTCTTCTGCATTCTAAAAGCTGAACTCCTTGTTTTTTAAATGGCTTCCTGCATTAATAAAATTGGAGTCTGAGCATGTCAGATTTCGTGACTCAAATAAAGACCCAGAGGCAATAAAATGCTTATTAAAACAATTGAGCACTTACTCTCTATCAGACATGCTAGTGGAATCGTGTTTATACATGAAGGAAAATTGGAGGTATTTTTGCTACCCGCTTTAAACTTTATGTTCTGCCAAAATTTCTTGGGATTATTTAAATTTGTTATAGTTTTTGCAATAAAGTGATCAACCTTGGCTTTTCTGATAGCAACTGTACATTTATTCCGAAGCTGTCTAAAGCGAATCCAGTCTGAGCTTAAATCAGATTGCCTGTCTTTTACCCAAATAGTATCCCGCTCATGTACAAGAACAAATAATGCAGTGAAAAACCAGGGGTTTAACTTGAAATTTTTTAAGAGGTGCATGCCTATTTATAATCAATGTAAAACTATTATAAAAATATGTCCAGGCAGACTCAACACCGGGGATGAGAATAATCCTATCCCATTCATAATGAACAAGGTCACAGAGAAAACCTTGTTCACTGAAATACACCATCTAGAAATAATATCGATAAATTAAGGAAAAGACAATTGCTAACAGAAAGGAAAAAGTACAATTACTTAGTGCAGGTAAACATTAAACATAAGCGAGGTATAAGATTAAAGATTAAATGGCCTGATTGTCTTTTAGTTCATGTAAGTGTGGAGCAAGTAAAAGATCCAGAATTTAAGTGGATAAAGATTGTACAACAAAGACAGTTGAAAGGGAGAAGGAGAGAGGCAATAAGACACAAATATCTGTATTTGCTAAATTGAGTATTTATGATCCTAAATACAGTGTATAGAAAAGGGGATCCACTCAAACTTATAGTTAGATTTCCAGCAATATATGGAGAGACTTACACAGAGTTGCATGCTGACAAGAAAACAGTAGAAATATTTAAGAAATATCTTGACTGTATGTTAATTTATGTAAATATAATTACACCCACAGAAGGACTAGAGGACTGGGTATAAGTAACACACCAAAAACTCATAAGGGAGCACACAAGCAGTGTGAGCCATGTAAATTTTTATCTTGTAAAGTGAATGGAATGCCAAGAAGAAGATAGAGAACAGAAGAGTACATATATTACAGGAAGCAAAAGGAATAAGAACACATTTTTATAGAGAGAATCAATATGATTTATTAGTGCAAAAATATCCTTTAACTGAAAAAAAGAAAGATTAAGTATAACACAGTTTCGAAATTTAGAAGAAGTGAGTGAAGTGATTGAGGAGTAACCGTAGACCAAGGGACAATGTAAGCCGAAATGAAAAAGCAGTCACAGCATCATATATTAAATCTGTGGGAACTGATGGGGTTCTAGTTCAGTGTCCACGTGTACCCCCACTGTGGGTTACGGTAAATCACCTGATGATTATTCACCTTTGAATTTATTAGGCCTTGAGCTGATGCATAAATTGCTTGATCTGATGCATAAATTGAATATGTCACTCACATTTAATGATATGCTTTGCAGTTGTGTGTTCCCAGTTGTCTGTCTCCAATTTTCAAATCTGACAGTGATGGTGGCATCCCTCAACTTGAACTCGCTAGCATACCTGGCACATTTTGGGCTATATAAGGTCGAAGTAGGACAGGTAACATGTACACCATATCAAGCTAACGTGAAACATAGTTGTCCTGTGTTTTGTAAACAATACCCTCCATCCTCAGAAAAGGAGGAAGCAATCTTCCCAGTCATTCTAGCATTGCTACAGCAGGGTGAGATTGTGTCAACAGTTCCACTATGTAACACACCCATTAACCAATGTCTAAGGCTGGAGGAAGAAAAATCAATTAACTAGTCATCCCAGTAACTCGATTAGTGTTACTGTAACCTCTTTCATTCCATATGATAATCATTATTTTTCTGTTGTTGACCTGTGTTCAGCTTTTTTTTTTCCAGTGTGCCTGCATGTGAGAGCACAAGGTCATTTCTCACCTTAACATTCCAAAATCAACAATACACCTGGGTGCATCTCCCTCAGGAGCTCTGGACTTCCTTGCAGTCTTCTCCTCTGTGGCCAGCGACTCCCTCAAATTCCTCATGCTCCCAAGGCCGATAGGACATGATTGGGGTCATCCTCTGCCCCATACCACACAACAGATGTTAAGCTTCCTGGACATTATCAACTATTGTCATCAGTGGATCACTGATTGCTCTGTTCATGACAAAATCCTGAGAGCTGGGTGTTCTAAGGAAAAACCTGAGATTGAATGGACTTGTGCTTTGCACTGAAAGCTACACCATGCTCTGCACTGAAAGTTACCTCATGCTCTGCACCTGTACTGTGGCTGTCTAACTGCAACAAAGACTTATATGCAACTGAGGGAGGGGGAGCCACTGCAGGGGGTCCTGGATCAAGAGTATGGGGGCACTTGCAGGCCTTTAGCTTATTTATCGAAAACATTGGATTTGGTGGCACAAGGATTGCCAGCAAGCTTGCATGCCATGACTGGAGCTGCTCTCTTAGTGCAGACCACTGGGAAAATTGGTCTCTCTCACACATTGATCTTACACTCCTCACATCAGGTCACTGCCATTTTGAATTACATCCACATGCAGCACATTTACAACTCAGCAGAGACCAAGATATGAGGTTATTCTTTGTGCCACTCAAAATTTAACTATTAAACCTACTAGTGTGCCTAACACACCAACTGTAGTGTTGTATTGCCTAATTAATTCTGTTGAGCCAGTCACTAAGAACATGATTGCCTAGCCGAAATTCACATTTCCTCAAGCCTACATTTGAATGTTGTAGACGTTTCATCTGAAAGATATTGTGTCTGAAATTTCACAAATATTATGAGCACCCCTGCTCTGCCCAGTTGGCTGAATCATTACAGAGTACCAACTGATTAAGGGTAGAATTACTTTTATATATATATATATATATATATATATAATATCTTTCTCATAATTACCCCCCTTTCGCAATTAAAACCATGTTGCATCTGAAATCCATACAGTGAGAAGTGCAGTAAGTACAATCATCATGGCAGAAATCAATTACACTATTTGTTCAGTATGTTAAAGTGGCATTCCTTTGCTTTGTCTAAAACCTCTTTGCTTCCAAACAGCTCCAAACAGATGACACACTTCATTGGCATAAGCAGAGTCAGTATATATATATAGGGCACATACCAGTTCCAGAAGGGCTGTTCAAGCACTTGGTGATAGACTACGTAGACATGGTGATAGACAGATTTATCAGATGGGTGGAGGAAACACCATCAGCAGACCAAGCTGCAGGAACAGTAATTAAATTTTTGACCAGAGAGGTAATTCCCAGATTTGGCATACCATCTCAGATTAGCTCTGACAACAGCTCAGTGTTTGTTCAAAAAAGCAACTGAGAATAAAGCAGAGATTGGGATGTGTTTATCATCCTCAGTCACAGGAAATGGTGTAAAGGGTGAATGGTACCCTAAAGGTTAAGATTAACGAAATTTGTGCTGACACTAAACTCAATTGGGTAGATGCTCTACCTTTTGCACTAATGAGCTATCGCATGCAAACTAACATAAATATGCATCTAACAATGCAGGAAATGCTTACGGGTCTTCCCATGTCTGTGCCATATGTGAGAGGTCCTTATGAAAGACCACAGCTGGAATAATTGCAGATGGAACTAAGAGGATATGCACAATAACTAACTGCTGTATATGAAGCTGTCTATTCACTGGAACAGAGCAGGGTACTGAGAGAGGAGACAGAAGTCTTTTGTCCAGTGACACCTGGAGAACAGGTGTACCTAAGGGTGTTCGAACCCAGAAGGGAAGGCCCATTCAAGGTTGGCCCCTAAGCCAGATTGGATCACAGAACAGCTGCAGCAGGATGAAACAGCTTCCAGTTCCTCAAATGAGGACGAAGAAGAAGTTTGATGAGCCATGCCCTGGGTGTAAGTACTAGCCTAACCTCTCCCCAAGAATGACCCCCTGCAATACACAAAGTATCTGGTTTGAAGAAAAACATCACTAGGACACCCTCTGAGAAAAGAAGTGTTTACATTTTTTATTTTCCTTTTTTTTCTATGAACTGTAGTCAGTTGGGTTGATTAGAGGCAGGGTGATTACTGTCTGACTTATCTTTTTAATCAAACTGAGAAACTATTTTGTACTCATGTTTATTGATCTATACCTGTATCAACTATATGGGCTTAATCAAATTTGTACTCTGCATAACCATGTCAAACATGGGCAAGTGCTGAACCAAATGCTTGCTCCTGCTTATGAACACAATGTTTGATTTTTGTGGTTAGGGAAAAGGAGGCAGAATCTTTTACTCCTTCCTGGTCTATGATGGAAGGAGATGTTTGGTTCCGTACCCTGCCTGAGAGTGGTTTCAGGATTTGGTCATTGGTAGATGGCTGATGTGATCATACAGAGATCACTAGTTAGTGTAACATGAAGGGACTGGATTGTGAGATTACTCTCTTAAGATAAGTGAGACTTATTAAGTCCCAGAGGAGGGGAAATGTATAGAATATACCAATATGTATAATCTAGTAAGTTAACAAGCATAATCAATATGTATACTAGAAGCATAATCAATATCTAGAAGTATAATCAAAAACTACATTCTGATCAAACTATATTCTAAGCGTGTACTGAGTTAGAAGAATCTTGTGTTTTTCTGCACAGAAACTGCTTTTGTAAGTGAACAACCTTGAGGCCCGATACCAAGTATTGAGTTAGGACAAAGCTGCAGGAACGGATGATGGATATTGGGGATGGGAGTTTTGGTCAGAGGAAGAAAAAGGAAAACTATCTCTGAGTGAAACTTTTTTTTTTTTTTTTTTTTAAACAGCTAACTGATCCTACACCACAATTATAAAACAGCTAAGAGCAGAAGTAATTCATTGTGGCATTCATTGTAATTCAAGTCGCTGAGTTGTTTTTTTAAACTAAAAATGTAAAACCACACCTAAGATGAGATAATTATCTCAGAAAAGTATTTAAAAAAAAGGATTGTATGTGATTGCATAATTTAGACTGTCTGCAGAGGTCTCACTTTATTTGGCTTGAAAAAGTTTAATTTCTTTTGACATCCATAACTCCTGGTCTCTGAAAGTTTTTTGACTTTGGTTGGAGAGAATTTTCCACAACAGAAGCTGCTCAGAATGACTGTCAGTACGTCTTCTGTCTCTTGGATTGCAAACTATCTGTCAGATAGGCCCCAGTTTGTGCGGCTCAGGAGCTCCCTGTCTGATGTGGTGGTTAGCAACTCAGGATCGCCACAGGGGACTGTCCTGTCTCCATTTCTGTTCACTCTGTACACCTCAGACTTCCAGTATAACTCTGAATCATGCCACCTGCAGAAGTTCTCTGATGACTCTGCGATGGTGGGGTGTATTGATGATGGGTAGGAGTCAGAGTACAGGGAACTGGTGGATAACTTTGTGGAGTGGTGCAGCAGCTCCTAAATATAAACATCTGCTCCTAAATATAAACAAGAGATAGTGGTGGATTTTGGAGGGATAAGAACTGCGACCAAGCCCATGGACATCATGGGTGAGGATGTTGGAATTGTCAAGCACTACATGTACTTGGGTGTCCATTTGAACAACAGACTGGACTGGAGGACCAACACTGATGCTGTGTACAAGAAGGGGATGTGCAGTCTCTATTTTCTGAGGAAACTCAGATCTTCCAATGTATGCACCAAGATGCTGCAGAACTTCTACCAGTCTGTGGTTGCAAGCGCCATCTACTATACTGTGGTTTGCTGGGGGAGCAGCATCAGTGTCAGAGATGCCAGCAGGATAAAAAAAACTCATTCACAAGGCCGAAACTATCATTAGACAAACCCTGGAGACATTTGAGTCAGTGAGTAGTAGAAGATCACTGAACAAACGGCGCTCCATCATGGACAATCCATACCGCCCCCTGCACGATACACTACCAAGACAGCAGAGGTCATTTTCCAATAGACTCATTCATCTACGCTGCCATAAAGAACATTTTGGGAAATCATTCTTACCTTTCATGATAACACTGTATGACAGCTCATCTCTGTGTGATAGGTTAGCACAATGTTGCACAACCATCTGTACATGTTGTTTATGTCATACAGATGTTACATATATTATTCACTGCCATTTTTTCACACCTGATTTTATTGCTCATTTTATCTTTTATTTATTATTACTATTACTATTTTTGATGTTGTACATATCTTTATTTAATATTCAGTTTTGTTTTGTACTTTTTTCCCCAGCAATTCTGGGGAAAATTAATTTTAGTGTTATTCTTTATGCTGCTTTAACATAACAATTTCCCTAGCAGGATAAATAAAGTCTATCTATCTATCTATCTATCTATCTATCTATCTATCTATCTATCTATCTATCTATCTTTGTGTGTTTGGATCACAGTGCACTCCACAAAACACAGTTCATGTTAAATGTTTTATATCTAAATAATTGTGAGGTTGTATGGGCAGTGGGGTGGGCATCAAACAAACATTTTAAAGCAGATGAAGGATGTGAATTGACCTAAAATTCAGTATTTAATGGTCGCCAAACATGTCAAAATGCTAAACATACACACAGGGGAAATGGGCGAAATCTGTGACAAACCTTTATTTCTTGTATTATTCCCAAGCAATGGCTTCTAAAATTGCTCAGATTAGAATATAAATATAGGCATTATACTGTGTGTTATGAATCTCTGGAAAGAACCATGGATTTCAATTCCCAGCAGCAACTGCACTGCTGTATCCCGGTCACATGACCACCCGCACCTGAATCTCATCCCGGTTAACAAGCACCTGTGTGTATTTAAGTCATGATTTTTACAGCACTCTGTTTCTGGCTTTTTTTTTGTCTTAGGTTGTCATGTTATGTGCTCCCATGTCTTAAGTATTGGTTTATGTTTATTTTCCTTGTTCATGCATACTTAGTGTCTTTTGTGTTTGGTTTGAACTCTTATTAAACTTTGAATCTGCATATGCATCTTCCTCTGTCTCTGGATTGGTGACAGAAAGCCAGACCACAAATGAATGCAGCAGAATTTTTTGCTACCCAAGAGGCAATCTTCAAGTAGCTGAGGAGGAATCCAGAGGGTAAGGAGGATTGGATCAGGGCCACTGAGAATGGCTGGAGGTTAGGCGTAAGATCTGGGCCCACCCACTACCTTGGATCTCGCTCAGCCTCCCGAATCAATGGAGAACGTCGCTCAGCCTCCATGTTCAGCTGAGGACAATGCTCCATCTCCCAGTTCAGCTGAAAGCTCAGTTTTTTGCCTTCCTGCTCCTCCTTGGATGTCACTACACCAGGCTCCTCTTCGGACAGTGCTCCACTTCCCTACTCCACTGAAGACAATACTTCATCGTCCTGCTCTGCTGATGTTGCTCTGCCTCCATGTGCTGCTGAAGACATAGCTCCTTTGCTCTGCTTCACACCACATGTCACTCCCTCTTCCAGCTCCACAGAGGACATTGTTGCCCACTCATGCTGCAAGTATGTTGTCACTCCCCCCTCCAGCCTTACAGAGAACTTTGCTCCCCACTTCTGACCTCGCAGAGAGCGTCACTTTCCCCTCTAGCTCCGTGGTCAACGTCGTTCCCGCCTTGGGATCCACCTAGAGCTTTGTTCCCCCTACTGGCTGTTCATTGGCAATTGTTCCACACTCAAGCCAGGCCAGGGAGATCATGTCATCTCTGTGGTAAAGAGGAGACTGCCCTGCATCTGTACCCCAGGAAACATGGCAAGTGTCCTCATTATGGCTCTGGGAGAGATGACACTCAGGGGAACTTTGAGACATTTAAGGACCCCTGGTCTAGGCTCTGTTATGAATCTCTAGAAGGAACCATGGACTTCATTTCCCAGCAGCCTCTGCATCATGGCCATGATGACCAACCACACCTGAATCTCATCCCTTTTAAGAGCACCTATGCGTATTTAAGTCATGATTTGTACATCACTCGGTGTCTGGCTTTGTTTGTCCTAGGTTGTCACATTATGCTCTCCTGTGTCCGAAGCATTGGTTTGTTTATTTTCCTTGTTCACGTATGCTTAGTGTCTTTTGTTTGGTTTGAATTCTTATTAAACTTTGAATCTGCACTTGCAGCCGCCTCCGTCTCCGCATTCGTAACACTGAGTCTGTTTTACCAAGCATCCTTGTTCCTGAATGTTAGAAAAATATGAAATGTTGAGCAACTGTTCTGTGGTCACAAACTCTTCTTCTCACTGACCAACCCCACTAATACTCCTGTGACTGAAAATACAGTAAGTCTATAATTGTAAAAGTATTGTGACTGAATTTAAGGGTATCCCAAAAGCCATGCCCCAAAATCTATTGGAAAGCATCTAAAATGTACTTGGCAAGAAAGCAAAATGTAAGACCACCATACACAATACTATTCAGAATAATTGTTTGAACTGTTAATGCATGCATTGTGTAAATCAAGTATAGGGTGCAGATCAGGTAGCCACAGACTAAAAGACAGGATATACAGTATATGGATATAAATTGTGTGCTTTGTTTCTGAGTCTGGATAATTTAACTTTAACATAATTATGCAACACAGAAACACTAAACAATTTTAAATACATCTATTTATCAAATGTGTATGTGACCTGGTTATCACCCCCTGTTATTTATATTATGTTGGATATTCTGTATGCACATAAACCACCTGAAGAATCATGTCGATTTATACATTTGCATTAGGAGGATGTGGGGGGTTTTTTTTGTTTGTTTTTTTTTTTTTGGCTATGTTGAGCCTGGCATATTTCCCCTTTTGTGTGAGCACCAATAATATGCATATATGTACATGTGTGTGTTTCATACAAGTTATATGAATTCTGGGAATGGTCTTTCAGTAAAAAATTTACAAATTAGGGCTGTGACCAGACCACTGAAAGAGTTGGCATGATAGTCAGCTCAGATGAGAGAAGCTATTCAAAGGACAACCATAGCCTGGACACTCTACAAAGCTGCACTTAGTGGAAGAATGGTGAGAAGAAATCCATTATTGGAAATAAGCTATATATAACCTTGGTTAGAGACTCAACAAACATATGGAAAAAGGTTCTCTGGCCTGACGAGACCAAAATTAAACAGTGTTGGGCAGAAACCCAACATTGATCATAATCACGAGAACAGTATCTTCATAGTGAAGATGTCACTAATACATTGTTTTTTTGAAGCACACGTGTGAGTGCATCAGTGCTTTTCATTCTTGAAGGAATGGTGCAATGTTTTTCTCTTTGCATATCAATTCTTTCAAATATTTGCAAAACGAGATGTATATATATACAGTATCTCACAAAAGTGAGTACACGCCTCACATTTTTGTAAATATTTGATTATATCTTTTCATGTGACAACAC
>JANDJT010000190.1:11703037-11715544 GCA_024331685.1 Stegophilus panzeri | reverse complement strand
ACTATAATAATAAATTATATATATATATATATATATATATATATATAGAGAGAGAGAGAGAGAGAGAGAGAGAGAATTGCTGAGAGGCTAGTAACCCCTAGGAGAGATATTTGATTCAGTGTTGTGACTGTGGTTAGTATCCCAGAGCAGTATTATGTGATTCAGGTTTTCCGTGTACCACAGTGCTGCAAAAATGGTTGTTTTATATCTGTTTGCATAAATTATATGCAAAGGGAGCAACACAGAGTTTACACACTGTTGTGACTCTTTCTTCCATCAATGATAATTTCATTTTTCATTTGTAGACATGTATAAAACTGATATTTAGTATGGTATTATCTGATACTGTTATTGCTATTGGTTGGGCTGGACTTGTTAGGTCCACAAGCATTTTTTCTAAGAGGGTGAAGCTGTGAATGCTGTTCCCTGGTGTGCTGATGGGTTTATTTTAATGCTGAGGGGGTGTCCTCCTGCCATGTGTTGTTTTTAATTAGCCCTGTTGGCGCATGGGACACAGTGTTAGCGCTGACGAGGATGGATTTAGGTGCTGGCTGTGTGTTTGTTGGATTACCAGAGCTGTGGATCCTTGGATCCTCCCAACAGGACACAACCAACCAACACACACTAGCCTTTTACCCGCAATGCCCTTACTGTCTAATAATATGTCATTCCTTTATGCCCTTTTGAGCATTTTCCAATACAAGCTGTTACTGAATTAGTTAGTGAATGGAGCAGATCTATTTTATAGTAAAACCAGTAACTGCCAGGAAAGTTATACATGCATGAACAGCAGCAAGGAAGACAAAGAAAGGACACTGCTTTTAAGTTTTTATAACAAAACATCAGTAATAAAGAGATAATGTAAGCGATATGAGTATGTTTATGTTGCTGCAGTTTGCCTCAGCTCAGTGCTCTACTCTGGGCTGCAGGTTGAGGCTCAGCCTGACTGTTCTGTGTCAACATCGGTCCAGTCTCTCTCAGCAGCATTAAAATAATGCAATCATCTCTTGACTAGTCTTTTTGTAAATCTTCACCTATATGGCTTTTAAACCTGTTTATGTTACTGTGTTGTGGTATTTTTTTTTGCATTTGAAACTGAGAGGTAGTAATCTAAAGCAGTGAAGAGCTTTTTAAAATGAGAGCTCTTTTATTACTAAATACCTTACAGGTTGTGCTAAAAATTGCTATGGTTGCTACACAGAGCGTTTAATATATGTAAAAATGTATTTTTTTGTATTAGTATTTAGAATACCATTTTGATTATATATTTTGGCTTGGTCACAGACTTTTCACTTGGCCTTCTTTGATTGAATAGTTTTACATTTAAACTTGTGCACTGTTTGCATTAATTTTGTCAATCAATTTTGTTAACACATTAAACAGCAGGATTGGTACATTCACAATTTTCAGCAGTGCTTGTTTTTACAATAAATCATATCCACATTCATCTGTATTATATTGATAAAACTACTCGTAGTATACCATTTTGGATAGCTGACTTCCAAATGTCCTCAAGATTTAAAAGACGTGAAATTGACAAATTGAATACTTATTGCTTTGAAAGTCCCCCATAGATAGTCTTTTGCTGGACAGCTCTGCAGCATAGAAAAAGCATTATTTTTACTGACTGACTGATTGACCGACACACCATTGTTATAATGCAAACCCTTGAATATGGCTTTGGACATCTGTACAGTAGTTAGTGGTACACCTAAAACATGGTCTCATATCCATTGACATAAACTCTGAGAAATGGTGCACAGAAATCCTCTACTTCCACTTTTCACCTGTTTACTATTATTCTGTGGTATATCATGTGGTAGGATCATATAGTAGTTCTTTTTCATAAGCAGTCCACTGATTGGTCAACTGAGAAGTAAGATTGTAGAAAATGTACTGTAGGTGAGTGTGTCCCTAACGCTAATGCTTTTCAATTTCCAGTGTTTTACTATGGTTGTTATGCTAAACAAATTGTTGAAGATAAGATAAGATAAGATAAGATAAATTAAGATAACCTTTATTGATCCCATACTGGGGAAATTCCCTCGTTACAGCAGCTCAATTACACAAAAAACAGATAGGAAAGAATACACATTAAATAGGAATAGAATTTAAATAAAGTATCTAAAACATATATACAATAAGAATAGAAAAATAAGAATTAAAGTAGTAAAATAATAATAATAATAATAATAATAATAATAATAATAATAATAATGGTAATATGTACACTATGGACACCTCAGTGTATGTACAGATGAATACAAATTTGAATATATACAGATGAGTAACACCTTGTTTATATACATGAATGGATAAATGGATTATTGCGCAGTTAACAGTAGAAGGGTGAGCAATGTTTAATTGCAGGTTTTATGTGCATAGTCTTAATAGATAATGTTTTTTTGCATTCTTGTGTTCTTGCCCTCATATGATCATGGGCATGATTACCTTCCAGAAGTTTTTCTCAGATGGTACTGTAGAATGTACAGGGTGTCTGACAAGTGAGACCCAGCATTCCATCTCTTGCTGTGGTTCAGGCTGATGCAGTGCTAATGCCCAGGCTTCCAGTACATTGCTCGTGCACTCTGATTTTTCACAGGGATGCTAGAAAAACCTTGCATATGGGTACCAAGTTGCACCAGGCCACATGGCCTGGCCAGGTCTTGCTTTAGCACCCTACTCACACATTCTAAGAGAACATGCAATGGCTGCTCACAGGGTTTGGGTGTAGCTCCAAGCATGGGGCTCACTTTGACACTGTCTTGTCACGTCCTCACAAAGTACGTAACAGCTCCAACACACACACTTGCTCAGAGGCACATGTTAAAAGAGCCAAAACAGAAGAACTCACACACACACACACATACACACACACACACACACAGAGCATCAGTCTGGAGCATGTCTGGGGTGTTGATATGAATTTGGTGACGAAGGCTGATTTCCCCTTTTTTATTCTCTCTCTCTCTCTCTCTCTCTCTCTCTCTCTCTCTCTCTCTCTCTCTCGTTCTCACTCTATCCTTTCCCTATCATAATGAGATTAGATTCTCTGCAGCAGTAGTGACTGTTCTGAGTGGCAGAGACCTGCTTGTGTATCCTAGGCTGACTGACTAAGCCCTCGTTTGCTTTGTCCTGAATGGAGGGTCTGGCGGAAGCTGTTTGCTCTAATCCCTTTATTCGTGTCAGGGGAGAAAAGAGGCAAGAAGAGGGTGGAACGGGAAAGTGCTCTGGAATAGCACTGCAATGGCTGTGCCTTCTAAGCCCTCTCTCATAGCCAAGTGGGCATGAGAGAGATCTTATTAGACATACACACCTACAACTACACCCACACTCCCACACACAAACACACCCACACACACACACACACACACACACACACAGATGTCTATTCGTGTGTAGAGAGTAATTTAAAGATCTTACAAAACATAAGGAACTTAAAGAACATGTAGTGTTCGAAAGGGTTCTACACAATAGCATAAATTATTATTCATATATTTAGTGTCTGTATTTTTAATCTCTTTCAGACAGTGAGAGTCTTTATCTCTGTGTCAGCATGTGTATGTATTTTTGTTTGTCCACATCTAAATGGTCTGGGAAGAACAGTGGCCCAGACTGGAATAAATATGCCCCTCTATTTCACATTGCTGTGTACACGCAGCCCTTTTCATCTTGGGCTTAGTGTCTTCCATGCTGCACACTTTCTCTATGCTAGAAGTAATCTTTCTCCAGCTGGAGCACCCAACAGCTCTTTATTTACTCATTCAACTGGTTGGAAGTCTGTTATACTGAGGATCAAATGCACTGAAACCAATGAGATTACAGCAGCTGGACAGTTGTAGCTCTTCTCTTCAGCAGACTGGAGTACATCCTAAAACAAGAAACACAGAAAGAGCCTAGTGACCTGAATTCATCTGGCCAAAGCTTATTTTCAAAGATCAATGTAGACATTGAATTCCTAGAGGTACTATATAAAAAAAGTTTAAGTTAAGAAAGTATTTTTGACAGAGATTAACATCTTGTAGGTGCTCTGAAGGTTCACAATCATGCATATAGCAGATGTCCCCAACTTGTTTCATTTTCTAAGTTCTCTTATGATACATACTACTTATGTAATAATACATACTACTTCCTATTAATAGAATCACTCATGTCTGAAAGAGACTGGAAGGCTCAAGAACAGGAACTGTTCTGTCCAGCCAAAGAAGAATGCTGAGTGTGTGCATCCAGGGGCAAATCCTAAGCCCCAACCTCAGCAGGCCATCAAGAACTCTAACTATGCCTCTACCATGGCCTGTGGTAATGGAGGTGGTGGGATGTTTAAATAAACTGAAAGAACAACATTTAGATCAGTGAGAACCCCAGAACCTCCAACATTTTCTAGCCCCAACCCTCTGGTTCATTTCTTTGTGGGGTTTGGGAATGTGCTGCCGATCAGCCCATCTGAAATTGGACTAGGAAAAACAAATGCAAGTGCAAAACTGGAGTGTATTCTGTTTCAATGTCTCCCAGTCTCAGCGGGGCAGGGTGCCCCCCTGTGAGTGACTAAAATGATTTGTACTGTGGATCGACTGACCCATGGCAGCTTCAAAAAGCAGGAAGGGGAAATATTTGGAAGATAGAGCAGTTAGGAGGAGTGGAGGAGTCAACAGGAGGCAGAGTGATGGGAAGATGAGAGGAGGATGAGTTGCAGAGGGAGGAGAGAGGAGGCCTTATGCCAGTGATGAGCAATTTTACAACTATACAGATGTTTGATTTACAAAAGTGCTTGGCTGGAGATTTGGATGAATGAAACACACAGACCAGTCAAAGATCATTTGATACAAGAATGAGATCATAGGACTGATAGGAGCATAGAATTTTTCATTTCCCAAGTAAATGGAATAATTCCTCAAGTTAAAGGATTTTGTTTTTGTAGTGATGGTTGTTTTGGCTGTGTTCTGTGTGATGTCAGCCTTAGTTCAGATCCTTGTTTTACCAGTCGAAAAAGAGTCGCCATCTTTTTCATGCCAGAAATATGGACAATCAAAAAAGAAGAAAAGAAATAAGGAAAGATAGTAAGAAAAGTAAGAAAGAGATACATCCTAGTCCTGAAAGGATGATACCAATCAGTATTGGCCTTTTCCCCCACTCATTCTCCCTCTCTGCTCCTCTCCCCTAAACTCTCTCATCCCTCCTAGCTGCTTGCTGGAGGAAATTCCTCCACCTAGCAAGCAATGCAAAGTTATCTTATTTTCTTTAGCAAAATCTGGATAAATCAATAATATGAATTTAAAATTATCCTCATTTATTCTAGAATGCCAGATTGACAGACTTGGGCATAAATGACAGTGAGGCTAATTCATTCATTCATTCATTCATTCATTTGTGCTACGTTTTTCAGTCAGCTGCAAAACAAATGACACATAATGAACACTGAAGTGTGGAATATTTTACAAATAGAAAGAGGACCACCATCACAAGTTTATTTTTGTATAAATATATTTATTAAATATATAGATATAAATATATAAATATATTTATAAATGTATATCCCTTTTTTTGTTTTGGCTTTAGATATACCATATGTATATTGACCCAACCTGATCCAATTTTGATAAGCTTAACCATTAGCTGGCCAGATGGATCAGAAATGCTAGCACTAGGGAAAACTGGGTATTATTTGTAGAGTTGTTTGCCATTTCATAGCAATATTGTGAAAAGCAGTACTGGCATTCTAACAAAAAAACAGATGATTACATTGATAAATTTGTTGCGTTCTTCCAGCTTTTGATTTTGCACTTTTGTATCATCAGAGCCTAATAATCATTCCTCACCTTTCTTAGCATATAAATAATCAAAAAAGGCATAAAGCAGTCCTTACATTTAAATGAGTGCTATATGCAGAGACCAATTCATCTCCCCACAGAGTGGCTGTCCAGTCCTGCTGTTTCTGTCGGGTGTGTGAGCATCCCGTTCTCCTGAGGTGGGCCTCTGTGTGTTTTCAGCCGTGAGGAGTGTTCTGTTAGCAGGGGAAAGCTGTCTTGACCCCCATAGACCCTGAACATGAAACTAGAGATGGTGTGTGTCACTCGGATCTCAGCTGGAATGGTGGTGGTGCCATGACCCAGGCTGCACAGTACAGCATGTGGCAGGCTCCTCTCAGTCCGCCTTTCTGGTCTCTCTGTCTGTGCACAGTGGAGGAAAGGCCACCATGCCAAGCCACCTGCGGCTACACGCATGTCTCAAAAACACCTCCATCTGCACTCTAAGCAATGTGCTGACAACGTTGCTTAGCACCATGTTTTTCTCACTGTCTACACATAGTTTGTGAGTGTGCTTAGTATGAAAGTTCTCTTACTTTTTTGCTTGGGGCCATTTACATGACAATGTTTTCAACTAAAAATGGAAAACTTTTTATGCATTTTGGCTGTTAGTTTACACAACATCATTTTGGGGACTGAAAACGCAAACTTTTGAAAATGGGTTTCAGATTGCAAGTTTTAGAAAACTATGCTGTTATTGTCTCCGTGTAAACATACAAAAACCTAATGTAAAGAATGTAAAAAAGAATTTGTGAAAACAATGACGTCATGTGCACGCACATTACGTATTCAGTCTATAGGCATACGTGTGAGAACTTCAAAACAATGCGTGAGACTTTCAAAACTACAATGGCGGACTACAGGACTGTGTTTGTGATGCTCAAGATTTTGAGTTTATTGACACTTCTCCAGCAAAGTGTAGATTTACTGCATCACTACTACAATCAGCGGAGACGCTTTTGTTACATACGCCAAATTATTAACCCACATTTATTATAGGGCAATCTTGCCCGGATCAATATGGCGGACACGTTGACGTGAATGCCTATGTGTGAAGGTGTGTAGTGTTTCTTTACAAAGTGGCATTGCCAACTACTGACCTGGCATGCATAATACAGTGTTTTTAGTCATTTTCGTGGATCCGTGTGAACGGGGATCGTTTTGCCAACATTGTCGTCTGTATGCGAAACTTTTTTAAAAAATGCTAAGGAAAAAGGTTTCCATTTTTAGTACATTGTTGTCATGTAAATGTTTATTTGGTTGGTTGTTTATTCCCTTTTTCTGACATGCTTTTTCTTAGGATTGTTTACAATATATTGCCTTGCATGTCAGTTTGTATTTGTTCACCTACACCAAAATTCTATATACCTCGCTGTTTTTTTAATTAAAAAAAAAAAAGCACATCAGAAGTCTTAACACAAGAAGTTGTTTGTCATATATGACAATGTGCCCATGTGTGAATAAGTTGCCATAGAAGTTTTGCAGACAAAAAGGAGCTGGTAGGGTCTGTTAATGGTTTTATAAACCAGTATTTAGGATGTATCTAGGATGTCTTTTTCTGTTAGTCTATGTCTTTCACTTTCTGCCTATCTTATTTTTCTCAGTTTCTGTGAAAAACTGTCCAGGCTTTCATTAAAAGCATTTACAGTATTTATCTCTCTTCTCTCCACACACTTACCAATCAAGCTTTTAAGCCCAGCTGGTCTATACACAGTAATGAGTCATATCCCTCAAAGAAATCATAGTAAACATATCATAATCACTATAATGACAGCACCTCCAACAAAGGAGAAAAAAACCCACTTTATAGTGTTAAGTGCTGTAATGTTGTGCTATCAAATGGAGCATGAAGGCTTGGATAGAGGTTTATGATTTCACTCTCAAGATCCTTTTCATGGCTTTTTCCTGTTGCCATTTCCCAACCTCCAAGCAGATTCTTGTCAGCCAACCATGGACCATATTTGCCTTCTGTTGGAGGTCCATGCTAAACCTATATACACTCTGGCCATATACATTTAATCACAATGACAAGTGATGAGTTGGCATGGTCATTTAAGAAATTGTAATAGTAATGCTTGTTAAATAGTTAAATAAAAAAGGGAAGAAATATGCTTGAATGTGAATGGGTGGTTCACTTGGGGTGGAGAGCAGTCAGTTTTTGAGGGGTGGTGCCTCTCTGTGCTACCCATTTGGCTCCGCCTCTGATGTTGTCTTTGTTTTAGAAACCTGAGTAAAAATCTGTTCTGGCCCCACAAGGGAAAAGAACATTAGTTGAAGTATGTTTCTAATCCTTATTAACATTCTCCATAGTCATGCATGAAATATAGGTTTTGTACCATGTGTTTTTCTTTTTCTCCACATGTATTTTTCAAAAAGAGACTCACTGCACTGCACTGCTGTGCATTATTTCATTAGGTTTTAAATTCACCACATCTCTGAGAAAGTGAGACTGAAAATCTCTCACTCTCTCTCTCTCTCTCTCTCTCTCTCTCTCTCGTGTATCTCTCGTATCATGGCCAGTGATGTCATAATTTTTTAGTATTCTGTTGTTCCTGAGAACTTTGTTTTTTATACAAAATGAAAGTTTAGTTGTCCAGTAAGATGAAGTCTAATGAAAAATATCATTGTCCAAAGTTTGCCATCATGAATCCACAACACTGCAAAGAAAACTACTATTCTAGCAATGTATATAATCTTAATAAAAAGCTTCCATTTTTATTTCATTCAATTTGCATGATGTATTGGAAAGAGGCACAATTTAATTGTAAGTCATTTCATGTTTATTTGTTTAGCTGATGTTTTACTGTTTGACCACTATGATCACTTTCTCCCCTTCCTATTACTTTGTATGGTAAAACAAAATACCAAAATATGAGGAGCCATGAGAAAGTGGCTTCTGTAGGCAAACATTGCCCCATGACATTCGTATCATCTTTCATAGATTTGTCTTGCTTAAAATGCCCTCTTTTTCAGATACTTCAGGGAAGCTATAAAAGTGAGTTAGTAGTTCTATGAAGACTAACTTGCATATAATGCTACATCACAGACTCCAGCTCCTGTTAGTGATGGTCATTAGCTGACCATCGAGTGCTAGTGCTACAGGCAATCTCCAAGTCTATAAACAACTTCAAGTAGATGCAGAATTTTTTATTTGCTGTTTCTGCACCCTTTTTGAGTGAAGAAGGTCCTGAGCTCTTCTCTTTGGCTATAAAGGCAGAACTCTGATATTACGCTGACGGCAATTCTGCCATGTTGTGGTGTTTGATGTTTTTCTGCGCAGGAACCAAAGTCTTTTGAAGAGTGGGGTCCGTGCAGTCCAAGAGTGGTTCTGCTTATTGTTATATGTCATTCTCCCCTCAGCAGTGACCAGCAGGCCCTGATGTGCCCATAACATTTAACGGTGCCTTGGCAACCACAAATGGAAACTCTTACTTTGCCCCTGCAATCAATGATCGTTTGAGTCTCAAGTTGCATTTCTTGCTGTATTTTTTCCATCTCTGCTCCTTTGTTATTTACAGTAATTATTTACCCCCTTGTCTTTGATATTTGTAAGCAAAAAAACATGTGGCTCTAAAACAGGATAGCAAAAAAATGTTGTAACTTATCAGGATTATTGATGAGATAAATAAAACAGGAAGGAACAACAACATTTGTCTTAAGTAATGCGCAGTACCCTGTATATGCTGCATGTAGGAGCATGCAGGGAAAATGGAGGGGACATGGCAGAACGTGACTGGATGCTGTGGTTTGATGATATGGAGAAAGGGTGGGTGTGGGTACGTCTGTGCATAAATGTGTGTGAGAGAATATGTTTTCACTGCAGGCCTTTGGGTTTTTTATAACAGGTTTTGGGTGCAGTGTCTGCTTTGAATTACTCACTGGGATACTTTAATGATAAACAATTCTGTCCTTGTGTCCCTTATTAGGGCACCATTCCTGTTGAATACACTTTGCTTCCACTTTACTATTGTACTTCCATTATACTATATGCATTCTCAAAATGTTTCCTATTGCAAAGTAAATACCTGATGAAATGAGTAATGATTGTTACCTAAATAATGTAGCATATGGAGAGCTGACTTTGTGAAGGTCAGAGAGAGCTTGCTCTGAAGTGAGCAAACATTCTTCAGCATGTTTATCATGTCTGAGCTGTCTTCCTCCAAAGAGAAAGTTGCCCTGCAGTGGCAAACCACCAGAGGCTGGTGAGTAATTGCAGAAGCGGCTGACATTTCAAAGCCTCAGTGGAATCACAGTTTCTCAAACACATTCAGGTGTTGGGCTGACTGCACAATGGCACTTGATAATTCTGCCATGCTGATGACATTTTAGAATGCTGGGGTGCCATTTTGACTACTGTTGTATTGATCAAACATGGCTCAGACATGGAAAATAGAAGAAAGAATTTAATCAAGACTTTCTCAATATAGTGAGTTGAAATTGAAGGTGTTCATCATCTTTCCAGGAACAGGTAACAAATTGGTAGCAGTCTGGTCTGGAGAGCTAATTGACCGATTTGTCCAATGCATGATTTGATTGTGATTCGATACGTGATTTCCATGCAGATGTCTTGCAGGAAACCCAAGAAGCACTAAAAATGTCAAAGGTAAGTAACCATTTATGTGGGAGATGAATAATGCCAACAGGATCAAAGAGTCACTAAAACAGTGATATGTAAGGAAACAGTAAAATTAAACACTGGGATTATTTATTTATTTTTTACTTCATGATGTTTATCATGTTGCCATTCTTCCACGGGTCATTCAGCAGGGACTGCATGCCTTTTAAAATTCAGTATTTTTGTTATGCAGAAAAATAAGAGACTTGTAAAAATAGTTCAAATATAAAAATGCAAGGATGTCTATTCTTTTTCAGGGTGCCTTTACCTAAATTCATAATATTGTCTCTTCGTAGGCCTGAAGGGTTGACAAAGATCTTGTTTTACAGTTTTTTTTCTTTTCTTTTCTCTGCCACTGCACTCTATTTATTTGTCATTCTATTTGTAGTAATCTGCTACATGCATTCCATGACTGTGTACTAGAGAAAAAATACAGTCCTGACCTGGCTTTAGCACCTGCAGCAGCAGATCATGCATATAATAGTCCTCTGCCAGCAGCACCAGTCGGGCCCTGGGCTTGGTGGCTAGATGTGCAGCATATGGTCCAGCATCATTGTTAGACCAGCCCTGGAGAATTTACAAAGAACAAAAGGAGAGCTTCGTATTAGTCATGCAATAGTAGGCCTTGCTACTCATATGCCATCTCCAACACTTCATTTGGCAAACAGTGTTTTATCTCTACATGCTGTCAACCATGCAGGATTAAGGCAATGATTTGCCCTGTGTCATTGATTTTAGGCCCACCTTGTCTGCATGTGCACTAGCTTAAAAATCTGGAGCTGTCTGAGGTTGCACTGCCATGTTGTCTAAATACCAGGATTCTGGGTGTTGTAGGGGTTGCAGTTCTTAGATTCAAGGCCTGTAGATTCTGCTTGCTAGATTTCTGTACGAACACCACGATTAAACATTATTTTATGTGATTCATCATAGAAATATTCATAAATGATTACTTCTGTGATAACACACAAGCATGTGAAATTATTGTTGATTTATTAGAGCTTTAAGGCCACACAAACCTAAGCAATGCAACAGGCCCACTTAATGAGAATTTATTTGGAATAAGGATTGAATGGGATTTCTTTCAATTGTCAGATGGAGCATGAGTGTGAGTGAGGACTGGACTGGTGCTGATTGATAGGTGAGGAGCCCTTTAAAATCTTTGACCCTGTATTTCAATCCATCACTTAAACTCTTTCTGTTTTAATTGGTATTTATTGCTTGTGAGATAAGTGTGGGAAGTGAGCCAGCTCTCTTTCTTACTGATCTATGAGGTGTGTGGATGTTGCTAGTGTGCTAGTGTTGTGTGATTATGTGAGTGTTTGGGATTCAGAATTGACTCCCCTGCTATCCCATACTGAGGTTGTGATCTCTCACACCTTATTATATTTTTTACAGCATTTTTTCTTCCTTGATGAAAACGGCAACTTACAATGACTTATTTCCACATACAGTTTTGTGTGTGGAAATAGCATAATACAATGTTGCATATTTCCACTCACAATGTCCTCACACCACATTTAGCCATTAGTGCACTTCAATCATTTGGATTTTAAGGTCATGCAAAACAATAATTTAGAGCTATCTGAGAGTCTGACATTTTACAGAGGTGTTTGTGGGATCCTCCCAACACAGATGATGCACACATTGCTGTGTAGTGGCAGAACATTCCAGACCCAGCTATGTCCGTTCTCAGCCTAAGGGGGCTACAGAAGAATCTAACTGCTTTGAAGTTGCAAATATTTCCCCTTCTACTGTTTTCTCTCTTGCACATTCTGCTAAGTCTGTTCCCTCTCCTTTTTTCCTTCTCTTATTTTAACTTATTGCCCTACCTATTTGTCACTTGTAAAAAGATGGTGAGGATGACGGATTACCTTTCTTAACATTCACTGGCTTTGTTTTGCAAGGATTAATGACTATACAAGAGCATTTTCTTAGCACAAACAGACAAATCGGGGCATAAATTAGATGACACTGACATTCCAAAAGCATTTGGCCAACCACCAGAAAATTTTTTAACATGATTTTTAAAAGCTATTTAGATTTATTGATGGGCAGTGAGGGATTATGCAAGCAGGAATAATATATATA
>JANDJT010000190.1:11649228-11665080 GCA_024331685.1 Stegophilus panzeri | reverse complement strand
TGTGTGTGAGAGAGAGAGAGAGAGAGGGTGTGTCTGTGTGTGTATGAATGTGTGCGCGTTTGATGTAGTCACCTCTCTGTATGTGTGTTGTGCTTCAGCGTGTTATAGATTGAAAGACAGTAAGAGACAGACAGCAAAAGCTCTATCCTTGTGTAAATATATGTTTCCCGAACAAATCAGCTGTGCATGTTCAAATGGAGAACATTCTATTTATTTAACTAAACCATGCTCTTGAAGGTACTTAAGTAACTGAAAAGCTTTATTTAAAAAGGAGAAAACCACATCAAGTAGTTCAGGCGTTATTATCTCAGCTCACATGTATATCATTTAATAATTAAATATATCCCCCTTTTCGGCTTAGATGTGTCCATCAGCAAATGTTTGCTATTTATTTGTTATAAGCCCAGAACCAGGGCTTCTCAAACAGTCCTGGGGACCCACTGACCTGGTATGAGGATTTCCTAACTGTGATTCAGCTGATTATTAAGCCCTTCATCAGCTGGATCGAGTGTGTTGGCAGCGAGGAAATGTTGGAATGCTGTGCAGTTCAGTTGATTCTCAAAATGGAAGCTGAGAAACCCTGCCCATAAACATTGACAAAATGCATTTCCGAATGTGAACACTGCTAAATTACCAAAGTTTGTTGGTATAATGAATAAACTCTGTTTCTCCTGATTCTTAAAGTTCTTTTACGTTCTCAATAATCTACTTCTTAAGGAAATAAGGAAAATAGGCAGAATGTCAGAATGCATGAATAGCAAAGCACAGTCTTTGTTTTCTTCCTGAAAACATGGACTGCAGTGTGTATACAGTATTTTTGCTTCTATGAGCTAACACTCCTTTTCAAGTAAGGTATATTCATTAATAAGCCTAAGTACAGTCAGTATATGTGGCTAGTTTACTAGTAGTAATTAGTAAAAGTAAATTTACAACATGCAGTAGGTTTACTTACAAATACATTGTCTAATTTAGTAAAAAGCAAGTATGGAACTAGTATATGGAAAGTATATTAAGTAGTGATTCTGTATTATACTTCCAGTATAATTTCAGTACTTAAATGTACACCCTTGTAAATGTTATTACAGTACTACATTTATTAAAGGTAATGACTCTGTTTGTAGATTAAGAACTACAAAGAAGTTTTGAGACTAGATGTTTGAGACCATTTACTGTAAATATTTGGGGGCCTGAGTGATCTTGGGACTTCTGCACAAAAAGTATTGGTTTTTATTTAATAGTGAAAAATAATTGGTAGTTTGTGATTTTCAGCAGTAAAAATGTAACTCTTTTTCTCTATATTATACTGCAATACAAAAGTATTAAAATATTGAACACTGATATTATTAACAATAAACTGAGTAGTAGCCACTTACAGCACAGGTATATGCAAGTTTAAACATGGCAAGAGAGGATATATTCCACTATAAGGCAGCTGTACCTGGTCTTTGGAATCTCATCTGAGGTCTCTGGAAATAAAGTACATTAGTTTGGGGGGAAAAACTATAGTATTTATTACATGTTCTGATTGTTGGGGCAATCTCAGCAAAACTTCCTTGATTTGAAATTTTATTTGATTAGATGCCACTAATTTATGTTGCTCTTTAATCTTTTTATTTGACTCACCCTCATAGGATATATTGTATAGCCTTTTGTAGTGTTTTTGACTGCATAACTGTAATCCTAAATGTCAAGAATCAAGACACATAGGGGAAAAAAATATAGAGATATATAAAGATCCACCAAATATGACAGTAATTACAAAGAATATATTTTCCTGCATCAGGGTGCCCTAACATTGAAAGATCTGTTCCCATCTGTAAAGCTGTACCGGAGGACCTGAGCATATGGTCAGAAACATGAAGCAGGTAAATGGACAGGCACTCATCAAGCAAACATAAACTACTAGACAAGAATAACTTGGTAAACATGAAGCAGGTTATGGCCAAATGCTCAACAAGACAAGCAGCTACCAAAGGTATTGCCATAGAGACTGCTTGATTGTGACTTCACAAAGTAACACTGCCAGTCCAGGGTTATTTAAAGGGAGTAATGTGATTGCAAATAGGTAAGTGTCATTAGCAGTCAGGTGACTGTAAATAGCGAAGCATAGACGCTTGACTGGAAGTCATGTAACTAGACGTCATGATGAACGACAGGCTGAGGGGGTGTAGTCTGCAAATTCTGGAGTTTCAGCCTCATACATGACACTGTTGAATGTCAAGGCCTTCGTCACAGAGAATATATGCAACGTCATACAGAGGATATGTGTAACTGCATTACTCCTGTCCCTTTTCCTCCATATTTAATTTGAGACACTGCACTTTGATGTAGGTGAACAAAGCAGTGAAATGTAGACATTTGTAAGTACTAAATCAAAAAGGAATCATTATGAAACCAGTACTGAATCAAATCAAAGCAAATCATTTATCACATTTATTAGAGTTTATATTTGTTACAAATATGGAAAATATGTATACGATATGTAGATTATATAGTAACCAATTTGATTTTAGAAATAACAAGCAGACTCTTCTCTGTACTGGCACCAGTGTGGTAGCATGTACTTCCATTCAGCTATGCAAACAGCTGAGCCTCCTACTGTCTTCAGGTGGAAGGTTTTGGTTGGTTTTTTTTTGGTTTTTTTAGGATTGAGTTAGGGTGAATATAAGTAAGAGTAAAAGTGGAGCACTAAACAAAGTCTAATGATTGTGGTGTAAGCATAAATACAAGGCTTTAGATTGAAATATTATATATTCTCTATATTACTGCATTCATTGGTGCAGGTAGTAACCTGGCAGAGAGAAACACCAATGAAAATCTGGGTTGAGTTAAAATGAATACATTGTCATTATCAATCAGTGTGGCTATGATACCCAATCAAATAAGCTTACTTCCTTCACTTTAATAAAATTAGAGCACCTACTGCAGTCATGACATTTGCTGGTTGCTTAAATTTCATGTTAGGACTGATGTTTTGATGATTGATATTTTAGTAGTTTGTAAATGATATTTTAATGGTAATGTCAAAAACTTAAAGACTGGTGCAAGCATTTTCAATTTTTAAAGTCAACAGTTCAAAATCAATTATCAAAGTTAAAAACCAGGAAAAGTTCAAAGGGGTCAAATATTTTTATATCAAAGGCCTAGCAGCATCAATAAGCATCCACAAAATGTTTATAACAAATATACAGAGAAATCTACACATACTGTATATGCTAAGTCTATACTAAAAAATTAAACTCATTTAAAATACAGCCACTCTCAGATACCTTGTATCAAAAAAAAAAAAATAATAATATATTGTTGCCTGAGATGGGTTAACACATATTTTTAATGGATGAACGTCTGTTGTCTTAGCTTTAATAAAACAAAATGTTTAAAAATATATATATATAAAAAAAAAAAATGAAGTTTTTAAAATAATTTAAAGGGCTAAATGGCACCCTAGTCATGGAATGATTTTGTTTGGCATGGTAGGGCTTCTAGCTAAAACACTCTAAAATATGACATTAAATGTGTTTTAATCCAAAATTCAAAATATAGTGCTTTATAAGTCAGTTAGTTGTCTTATAAGGCAATGCTTCAATAACTATGAATGTACCTGGTTAGACAGGCTTTGAAGGAAGAATCATTGTTATACTACTAGTTTCTTGACATATGCTAATGATCATGCACTGTTGGTTGATATACAGGATTATGAGATCCTTATGTAGGCCTTATGTAGGCACCATTTTGTTTCAGATGTTTGGACACTAGTTAGCTGCTAGTTGGATTGGATTATCTTTATTGCAAACTGCAAGTAACGAAGAATTTCAAGATTACAAAAGACTATATCAGCTGCATTTGGAAGCGCACTCATTTGTGTCTGCTAATGGGCAAGATAAATAAAGGAAGACTTCTGTTTGAAACCATACTGTTATTGGCAGTGCTTAACTTCCATCAACTAATCTACAAGCAAACCAGTCACTGAAACAATTAATGTGCAACATACAGAAATTATTCGAGAATATCCAGTACTAATATGTTCTCTGGGTGCTACATTAACATAGCAACATAGGGGATGGAAAGATAAGTATATAAATGAAAAAACAATGTCATTAATTCCCACAGTGTTAAAAGGTGCTCCTGCCCCTGGGGTTTGGCTCTACTCACAGTCAAAAAGGACCACGATGTTCATATGCACCAGGTCTTCATGTTGATAAGTCAGTTTCTTCTTATTAACCTTCAGTAACTTCATAGTAGATTTTTTATTTGTTGAGTAGCAGTGCACATTTTGCATGGATGTCATGATTTTATTGTCATTCATTAAATGTTGACAAAAATCCTATATAGGTAGGAAAATATGTTTATGCTGTATGTTTATGCCTACTCGATCAAATCCTAAGGATCACACTACCTGAAGCAGGAAAGGTGAACTCTGCATGACATAAAAACAAATCCTGACTGATGACAGCATGCTTTGTTGGCCTCTCAAAAAGCAAATAGCCTGTACACATTCCATGAGCCCAGAAGGAACCTGCAGAGCATGAAAAAGGAAGTGTTCTTGTAAAGATGTATTTTAAGAGTAATCTGTAAGTAAGCTATTCCAGTTGAATTGAATGCATTCTAAATTAATGACATTCACTTTGTATTCATTTTTAAGCCCCAGTTATGTGTTATAATTTCTCTTGTTTGCTAGAATTCCTGCAACTTTAACATGATATTGGTTTGATTGCATGCCTACATTTTCACTATCACTATACCATTCCAGGAAGATAAGATTTCAGTTATCTATTGCAAAACCTGAGGTGGATCTGGGTGTCAGGATCTGTGAGTGCGTAATCAGGGTCATGGTGAGTTTGGGTCTTAGGGAGTCTGGTGTGACTAGAATTAGGCACAGCACTGGACAAGGCAATTCCTAATTTTCAACCTAATGTAATCTCTTTGTCTTGTACCGACTGGAAGTCTAGGTCATACACAAACCAATAACTGCTAAGAGTGCTGCCTTTACTGTCTCATAACCCATAAATAAATCGAGTTTTCTGTATCTCAGATTCCTCTGTATGTACAGGCTTGGAGGTGTGCTCCAGCAGCACTTGCCGTCGGCCCCTTCTGATCAGATGGCAGTATATCTTCAGTCTTATCTTCTCCTCATCTGCCATTGCAGGTGTTAGTAGGTGTGGTTGTCTATCTTGTCCATGTCAGAGCAAGCCTTATCTGCAGAGCCTGTACAGGAACACTTTCATTGTCCCTTACTGAGGAGAGAGTAAGCAGTTCAGAGTCAAATCCAGGAAAATGGTTGGCACTCGGTTTGACTTGCTGACCTTAAAATAACCTTCCAAGTGCAGTACAACAGGTGTGAGTGCAGATTTTATAGCACATGCTTCCAAACCGTGCATATGATTTTACCAAAGTACACAGTCAACAGGAAAAACAACCTATTTGGCTTCAGGGGACAGATGGCTTCTCAGAAAATGACTGGCGTTTGTGTGTGTGTGTGTGTGTGTGAAGGGGGTGGAGGGGAGTGTCTGTGATGTTCTCCTGTACAGCATCTAATATTGCAGCAGATACTGCAGCTCTAATCTTATTTACTGCTGATCAGCTTCATGTAAAGCATGTCTACAATTCATTAAGAACATTGCTATAATGTGCCTTAGTCAATTTAGATTTTTTTTTCCTACTACTGTTAACTCTCTGATAAGAATGTCTCAGTGAAACATAAGTACAAACATGGACCAAAGAAGTTATAATTAAGTTCTAATTACAAGTGCAAATATTACTGTGATATGCTCATAGATTATGTTTAGTGGCCTATGAAAACATATAGTTCTGAAAACTATGGCTATAATTATAACTAACTCAAAACCTATAACCAACCCTTTTATAACCTAATTTACTTATGAAAAATTAACATTGCTCTATACACTGATCAGCCATAACATTAAAACCACCTGCCCAATATTATGTAGGTCTTCTTTGTGCCACCAAAACAGCTCTGCCCCATAGAGACATGGGCTCCACAAGACCTCTGAAGTTGTGCTGCGGTATCTGGCACCAAGAGGTTAGAAAGAGATCCTTAAAGTAAGTTGTGAGGTGAGGCCTCCATGGATCAAACTTGTTTATGCAGCACATCCCACAGATGCTTAATCGGATTGAGATCTGGGGAATTTGGAACTTGAACTCTTTGCCATGTTCCTTGAGCCATTCCTGAACAATTTTTGCAGTATGGCAGGGTGCATTATCCTGCTGAAAGAGGCCACTGCCATTAGGGAATATTGTTACCATGAAGGTGTGTACTAGACTCAACAATGTTTAGGTAGGTGGTATGTGTCAAAGTAACACCCAGGAATGCAAGTGAATGCCAGGACACATGGTTTCCCAGCAGAACAATGCCTCAGCTGGCTTGGCTTCTTCCCATAGTTCATCCTGGTGCCATCTCTTCTCCACGTAAGAAACACCCTACCGTCCAAGTTCAAGTTCAAGTACAAGTTCAAGTGGTTTTATTGTCATTTCAACCATATACAGCTGATACAGTACACAGTGAAACAAACAACATTGCTCTAGGACCATGGTGCTACATAAAACAACACACTAACCACATGAGACGACACAGAACTAAATAAGATCTACACATTCTACACAAAGTGCACATGCAGACATGTGCTAACAACACAGGACAGTACAATACTACTATCTACTATACTACTACCCACATGATATATTTAAAAAAAAACATGATTCATCAGACCTGTCCACCTTCTTCCACTGGTCCATGGTTCAATTCTGATGCTCACATGCCCATTGTAGGCACTTTCAGCATTGGACAGGGACAACATGGGCACTCTGAGTGGTTTGCAGCTACTCAGCCCCATTTGCAGCAAGCTGCAATGCACTGTGTATTCTGACACCTTTCTATCATAACCACTATTAACTTTTACAGCAATTTGTGCTATATTAGCTCTTCTGTGGGACTGGACCAGATGGGCTAGCCTTCACTCCCCATGTGCATCAGTAAGACATGGGTGCCCATGACCCTGACCCACTTTTGGTAGGCATTAACCTCTGTATACCAGAAACACCCCAAAAGACCTGTCATTTTGTAGATGCTCTGAGCCAGTCGTCTGGCCATCACAATTTGGCCCTTGTAAAAGTCAGGCAGATCTTTATGCTTGTCCATTTTTCCTGCTTCCAGCACATCAGATTCTGACTGACTGTTCACTTGCTACTTAATATATCCCACCCCTTGACAGGTGCCACTTTAATGAGATAATCAATGTTATTCACTTCAGATGTCAGTTGATTTAATGTCTGATTGGTATATAAACTGATTCTTGTCAATCTCTTACATAGGTGGGGAAATAATCATTGATTAGCTCAGTTAGTTCTGATCTGTTTAATAAATTTATGTATTTTTATTAGGTCATTTAAACATTTTAAAACTTTGTACTCTGTCATCTTTACAGAGTGTAAACTCTCTTCTCTGTGTTGCTGATTATGATGTCACAGTGAAGGAGCATTTTGGCAACCGCTATCTGATTAGAAACTAAACTGATTAAACTTATTTCCATTTTGGTGGGGCATGTAGCTATCCAACAATGTGATCAAAGTGAGACATCTATTCACTGTGAGAGAAAAGCACACTTAAACAACAACCAAGGCAAGATTATAAAGTAGCTGAAAGTTTAATTTTAGTCAAATATGTTTTTGTTTTTTTTTTTATCTTTTTTTGTTTGTTTGTTTCCTTAAAACAGAGTTGTCAAATTATATTAATGAAAAACTCAATTTTGGTCAAAACCAGATTTTTTTGTTATTTCAGGCTGTTTCCCAGCCACAGCAACATCTCACAGGTTTTCTCAGACCGCCACACATATGTGATGTGCTCATAGAATGCAATGTTTATCTATTAAGCAAGGCTAACTCCCATCAGAGGGTTGCAATGTATTTACTGTCAAAGCTGACCCTGGCATTCTTATTTACCTAAGATTTAGTTTTAATTATATCCATGATAGCCATAGCTCTATTTTCTCCAAATATAACACATTCTTTGTGTTATATTTGGGTTCAGTCTCTCCAGTCAGAAAGCTTAGTTTTTGCAGGTAATCCATGTTGTCATCAATAACACAGTCTCTATAGCACCAGGTTCAAGTGTCAGAAATGAGAGCGTATCTAATTTTCACCATACAGAGGGCGTATAAATGAACAAAGACCTCTGTCACCAGTTATTGACTGGTGCTGAATCTCCTCTTCCCAGAGTGCTTGATATATAATTAGAGAGGTGGCCTGAGAAGGCAAACATCTCTTGGTTAAGACACCATTGAATATACACACACACATATGCAGACCTTTTGACATTTCACTCATTCTCTCTCCAGGTCTGCTGCAACTCTGGCACCTCATAGGAAATTAGCCCTGTGATAATATTTTTTTAGGATTAACTTGTTCCCTGATTTTGCACATGCAGTATAGCCTGGCCCCGCCCCAATCCATATGCTCCTAACCAAGATAATGCTCCATGTATCAGGGGGAATTTATTATACTTATTAAATGAGTGGCAGGATAAGTTCTCTGCAGTGGCCTTTTAGGTGCAAAGCTTGACAGATGACAATCAATGAAGCTATTCAGTATCAACGTTCTTAAATTTGTGGTGGAATACTCTATAATCCTGTCCTATTCTGACCATTAATACTCCCATAAATAAAGGATGAAAAGGATTTTTTAACAGGTTTTTGTTTTAAACATGTTTTTATATATACTGTTCTGCATTCTTTAATTACACAGATCCTCATCTTGTATTTCACTGGTACTATTTTTCCAGTCCTTCAATTATCTGGAATAGAGCAAAACCGCATATTCCTTAGCCCTATTAAGTGCTAACAGGGCCTCTCCTCAATCTGGCATAGTCAGGATTCTATAGCCTGGGTCTAATCTTTCAAGTTCACAGCAAGTCCAAATGAGATCCAAGGCAATGCAGTGCTGTTTTCATCTACATGTGTTTTATTGCTTGTGGTTCACTGTTAGTGGGAGCTTTTAACCAACCTCTGACACTTTTAAGTGAGTTGTTGTTTTCTGCTCTCTTTTGCTCTCTTTATTTCTGCCTGTCTGTCTGTCTGTCTGTCTGTCTGTCTGTCTGTCTCTCTCTCTCTCTCTCTCTCTCTCTCTCTCTCTCGCTCTCTCTCTCTCTCTGTCTTTGAATTTGGTCATTATTAGCACTTTTTCGTATACACTGGAGGCAGATGGCTTGATCTGAAGAAAAGGAGACTAGGCCCAGGGGCCATTCGTGTAGCGCCTGTGACATCAGAGGCTAACACATGCCAGCACCCTAAGCCTGTAACACAACCTATGGTTAATTTAGCACTCCTCTCTCCTCACATTTCCCACCAACCTATAGACTCAGAAACTTTACAGCTTCATCAAGTTGTATTTACATACACTTATAAATGACTCATGAAGTAGGAAGTGTAAATCCAGATTAATTGCAAATAGTACAGTTTTTAAATGAGTAAAATATATTTGACTTTATACGCTTCATATTTATACATGTTGAGATACTGCTTTCTTGTAATGTGCCAAGAGATAAATAAGGTCTAATTTGCAAAGGAGCATATATAACCACAGTGAAAGGTAATAATTTATTTGAACAAATTAGCTTTAATAAATTCTCTGCAGCTGTGCGTGAAGATTTAAATGAAGTTGAACTAAGTTTCACCAGTTTAACCCCAGCTTTCTCATATTCATTAATTCATGTGCTGCCCTTTAAGAAATCCAGCCCTGGAACAAAGTCAGGAATATATTGACTAAAGCAGTACTGTAACTTCAGTAAGAAAAAAGGGAAGTTGTAATTTAGGGACTGTAACAGGAACTTTTATCTGTGCAAATTCTCTAAAAAGATTTAAATATTTGTGTGTTTCAAATCATCTTAAGTGGAAAATCCTGAAAGACATCATTCTATATAGTCACCATTAGCTTAGTACCTGTCAAAATAAAAGTCAGCAGATCCTATTTGGGAGTTAAAGCAGTATGAGTTCCAAAACAAACATTTATTACTTTAAAAGCATACTTTTTATATTGTACATGGCTTTACTGAATACCAGTGTTCTCCATTATCTCTGCATGTTTATCTTGTAAGCCACAAGCTGTAATTAAATGGACCATGTATTGTCCCCTTGTATAGCTAAAAATTGGTTTCCCTTGTAATTATGAGTTCCTGAGAAAACTCCATGTTCATATTTGTCAAATAAGTGAATCTAATATCAGCTGTTAATGTTTTCCTAATTTAGGAACCCATTGTAAAGTGATACTGGTAAACACATAGCCAATGCATGGACTGCTTCATTCTTTTGCAAATGCTCAGGAAAAAGATAAATGATAAGCTTCCTTTAAATGAAAATCAAATAATGAGCATTTTTATTTAACATTTTATAAATGTTAAATATAAATATGTCAATAGGTTCTTGGCACGTTATGATCAGTGGTAAACAAGTGGGTGTTGAGTGTGACTTATAATACAGGCATTATACTATATTCATGAAAAAGCCTTCCACAGCCTCAGTGATCTCATTTTACCATTATGTTATATAAATGCACATATTACACCAGATAGTGTTCTACTAGAGCAGGCCTCTGCAGACATAAGAGAGGCCCTCTTTTGTGTATTGGGACTGTGTGAAAACACATAGGCCACCTTAAACACTGTAGAACAGTGAGCTTCCATCCTGCTATATATCATCCTTGATAATCTTGACAGCACCCAGCATAGCCAGTAAATCTCAGGTAGTGCTGGCATGAATGCATTGGTCCACAGTAAATATTTAAGCCAACAGGCAATAACCGCACACCCAAGCTAGCAGGGGTCTGGAATCAGTGCAAACTCTGTCATGTACTTTCTATTTATTGCACAGGCCTAATACCACCGATAAGTGGTCCATTTTCTCCCTTCAGAGAAAGCCGCTGCTGTCTTGTACTGTTTACCTTTCCTCTCCAAATGTCATCCTGGTTAGAGGTTTTATTAATGATACAACACAGTTAAAATAAAGGAATTTTCTTAGTGTATGTTTTGTTTTTGTTTTGTTTAGAACACAGATTTTTGACAGTAGGAAGGATATTTAACATCTAAATGCAGCAGTATTTCTCTCAGGGAAATGAAGTTTTTGCATTTGTTAATAGAAATTCCACTTATCAAGTTATTAATTTCACCTCCTTGTGGCTGTTCTATTGACATTTTCACCCCAACACACACTTTCAAACAAAAAATTAGAATAATTTATTAGTGTGTAATGTCAAATGGCTAATCGTTATGGTTGATTTAGCCGTACCTCCCAAGTTGATTGACCAGTCGATTTTTACTGGCTCATTAGTCATGTGACACAGGGTTGTGAACTGTTTTCCCAGCGAGAGGGGCTCGTGTCCAGGCCAGACACTAAAAAGGATTAACTCCACACAATCAATGTAAAACAACGAATCTGCCCAAATCCAATCTGCTGACTTTTCAATTATTTAAGCCCTTGTACCATCTCTATGGACAACTGCTTAGCTTTTCTCTCCCAGCCTGGCCATTAAATGCTTCTTTAACTGATCTAACTAAATGACAACATGGCTACCTTTGGGGATCAGTATAGCCAGCTGACCTTGGGTGATTGACCTGATAATTACTTGTTTTCATTGGTTAAAATACACAGGGCTTTAACCATGTCACCTGCTTGACCCAGCCTGACCTCCACTGAAATATTATATGTTGGGAGTGACCGTATGCAAGCATCCGGGGTACTGTAGCGATTTAATATGTATATATAACTTCATGACGTGTTCTGCAATGCATGCCCCATATGTTCCAGGAAAAACTTTGAAGTCAATCTGTATGCACAAGCCCAATTCCAAATAAGTTGGAACAGTATGGAAAATGCAAAAAAAAAAAATAACAGAAAGAATCATTTCAAAATTCAATTCACCTTGTAGTATATTGAAAACACATGATGTTTTACTTTGTGAATTTAACTTATTTTTAAAAAAATATACACTCATTTCAAATCTGATGACTGCAACACACCCCAAAAACGTTGGGACAGTCGACTGTTTACCACTGTGTAACATCACCTTTTCTTTTAATGACACTTATTAATTAAGCGTTTGGGCACTGAAGACACCAGTTGGTTAAGTTTGGCAAGTGGAATTTTCCCCATTCATCCATTATGTATTTCTTCAGCTGTGCAATTGTAAAGGGCCTTCGTTGCATAATTTTGTTCTTCATAATGCACCAAACATTCTCAATTGGAGACAGGTCAGGACTGCAAGCAGGCCATGCTAGCACCCACACTCTCTGCTTACACAACCACGCGCTTGTAATCTGGGCAGAATGTGGTTTGGCGTTGTCCATCTCAGATGAGACAGAGCCCAGCGAAGTCGGCTGTGCTTGTGGACAGTGTTTATTTTTATTTATTTATTTATTTTTAAAAGGGACAGTGTACATTAATCAACATTCATAAATGTAAATGTACCCAAGTTAGCCCAAAGGATAATTTTCATTGTTAGTCCCTTTGCCAGATGTTATTGTGTTTTGATATATGGTTTCTGCTTTGCATAGTAGAGCCTTAACTTGCAACTGTGGATGCAGTCGCGAATGGTGTTTACTGACAACAGTTTACCAAAGTATTCCTGAGCTCATACCAGGATATAGAGAGAGCTGCTAAGGAGGCTGAGCTACAGAAAGAAATAGCCAATAGAGAAGCTGAATACCAAAAAGAAAAAGCTGATAGAGAAGCTGAATACCAGAAAAAGAAAGCAGCTAAAGACGCAAAAGCTGGAAAAGGCTACAAGGGATGCTGAGCTAGAAGCACTTGCTATCCACAGAGAGGCAGCAGCTGCTAAAGCACAATGGCTGTGTGGGAAGCAGCAGATGCAATGGAAAATCATGTTATAATGGATGAGGCAGGCCCATCAGAGGAAGACAAAATAGAGTGGACAAGTAAGTATGTCCAGACTCATTTTGACCCACACTCATGTGAAAGCCATCCACCTACCGATTCCCAAGCACAAGCGGCCATTAATTCTACCCCCCTTAACATGTCAGCCTCCTGCAAACGACACCTTTCAAGTAAGCCCTAACAATCCTTTTATTTCAAGATGGCGGCCCTCTGTTTTTCCAAATGAACCATCACATGCTAATAACTATAGCCACCCTGTGTTAGCCAATGACGGCTTTGGCTATATGTATGTGCCACCAGCAATCAAATGAGTAAATCAGGCTCCACATAGAGAAGGTGACCATTGATGAAATTCAAAAATGAGTCACACTGACTTAAACAAGCCTTCACAGCCCTTCCCTCCCCTGTGTTTGCAGATAACTAACCATGGTGCACCCACAACCGAACACCTGGCACAGTACTTGGCTCGGCACGACCTGATAAGTTCAAGTTTATATTAATTCGACGATAAACCCGAAAATTATCGCGCTTAATGGTCATCATACAAAAAAGCCACTCAAGGGCTAGGTCTCTCTGCTACTGAGGAATTGAACTTGATGACTAAATGGCTCGGTAGAGAATTGAATGACCATGTCAAACGTCTGCGGTCAGTGCATGTAACAAATCCAGGCATAGCATTAAAAAAGGCTGAGGAACATTATGCAGCACCGGAAATAATCGAAAAGGCTCTTTTCAATGGCTTGACAGTTTCCCATGAGTTTCAGGAAAAGAACACTTGACGCTACGGGAACTGGCAGACTTGCTCATGGAACTACAGTGTGCCAAGGAGGATGGCTACCTCCCAGCCCTGTCCTATCTGGACACAGCACTTGGTATTGAACCCATAGTTGCAAAACTTCACCAGGTTCGTATGCTATGAGGCACAGAAGAGGAATGACCCCAGCTTTGATCTTCCAAGTGCTAGCAGCTCACCTGTAATGCCTGAAAAACCCTTCTTTAAAGGAATAAGGAACTCTGTCTCAGTTCACAAGCCAAATGTTTTCTTAAAAGGCTCAAGCACAAACAGTCTTAAGAAAAGTGTCAGCAACCCAAACAAAAGCTGTTCAGTACATTATAAGCCACATCCCTTCAAACGATGCAAAGCCTTCAGAGCTAAAAAATCTGAAGGACAGAAAAACCTTTCTCGAAGAAAGAGGAATCTGCTTTGGGTGTTGTGGCTCAACCACTCACTTATCAAGGGAATGTGCGACTGTAGTTAAGCGTATCGAGTGTGACAGTGCCTACCACAACTCTGCTATGCATACGGGCCCTTCACCTCAAGTCATGGTTCCCTCAACTTCACCACATGATGGCAAGGAGGGAAAAGAAAGCAACGACATCAAAGCCATCGTCAACTCAAACTGCACCAAAGTTTGTGGTTCAGTACAAGACAGCCAGTCATGTTCTAAGATTTGCCTCGCAAAGGTATATCGCAGAGGTCAGACAGACAAAGCTATCAAGGCCTACATTATTTTGGACGATCAAAGTAACCGGTCGCTAGCAAGGTCAAGTTTTTTTGAGCTGTTCAAGGAGGAATCATATACCTACTATCTGAGAACATGTCCTGGCACAATGGAAACATCAGGAAAAAGGGCCGAAGACTTTGTGGTTGAGTCACTCAATGGAAAGGTCACAATCCCTCTCCCACCACTCATTGAGTGCAACAATATCCTTAACAACCAGTCCAAAATCCCAACACAGAGTGCAGCTCTACATCAACCATATCTTGTCAAGGTAGTAGAGCACCTCCCAGAGGTTGACCCATCTGCAGAGATCCTCATGCTGGTAGGCAGAGACATAAATAGATTGCACAAGGTATGGGAACCAGTCAACGGGGAAATTGCACCTCAACATCTGCATCCATGCTGGAAAAAAGATAATTTTTTTATTTTATTCAAACTGATCATGTGTACATTCTATGCCATTTAGCCATTAAGTATTATATACAGTGCTCTCCACTAATATTGGCACCCTTGGTAAATATGAGCAAAGAAGGCTGTGGAAAAATTGCCTTTATCATTTAAACTTTTGATCTTTTATTAAAAAAAATACTCTGCTCTCATGGATATCAAACAATTGCAAACAAAAAAAAATATTTGTTAAATATAGGTCTGTAATTATTGCCACGCTTTTAGTCAATACTTTGTGCTACCTCCCTTTGCCAAGATAACAGCTATGAGTCTTCTCCTATAATGCCTGGTGAGGTTGGTGAATACAGGCATTATGGGAGATATTTGTCAGGACTTTTTGTATCCTGACAAAATGTCCAGGTCCTCTGGCAGAAAAACAGACCCAAAACATTAAAGAGCCACCAACATATTTAACTGTGGGCATGAGGTACTTTTCCATATGGCTACCTCTTTGTGTGTGCCAAAACCACCTCTAGTGTTTATTGCCAAAAAGCTTTATTTTATTTTCATCTGGCCATAGAACCCGATCCCATTTGAAGTTCCAATAGTTTCTGGCAAACTGAAGACACTTGAGTTTGTTTTTGATGAGAGTAGATGCTTTTTTTCTTGAAACCCTTCCAAACAACTTGTGATGTAGGTGACTTCGGATTGTAGTTTTGGAAACTTTCTTACCACAAGATGCAACTAACACGTGCAATTCTCCAGCTGTGATCCTTGGAGATTTTTTGGCCACTTGAACCATCCTCTTCACAGTGCACTGAGACAATATAGACACACGTCCTCTTCCAGGTTGATTCATAACATTTGAAGTTGACTGGAACTTCTTAATTATTGCCCTGATGGTGGAAATTGGCATTTTCAATGCTTTTGCTGTTTTCTTATAGCCACTTCCCATTTTGTGAAGCTCAACAACCCTTTGCCACACATCACAGCTACAGTATCTCACAAAAGTGAGTACACCCCTCACATTTTTGTAAATATTTGATTATATCTTTTCATGTGACAAC
>JANDJT010000190.1:11604010-11626602 GCA_024331685.1 Stegophilus panzeri | reverse complement strand
AAATGAATAAATGTAAATGTAAATGTAAATGTAAATATATATATATATATATATATATATATATATATTCTCTTTTGTTTCTTCTCATAGGAACATAAAGATAAACTTCCTGTTCCAGGATAAATCTACACAATATGGTATTTTCTGCTGTTCCGCTCAAAAGGTTGCACTTCTCTATTCCTTCATTTCTTTCCAAGATAAATGTGAAAGCATTTTTCAGACTTGGAAATAATATATGGGTTGTCACTTAATTGATTGAATAACCGGATGTCAACTACATCAGTAAAATCACCTTTCACCTAGTGTCTGTAAATTCTTCTTCTTTTTTTTCCTCTGAAAAATCTGTGCCATTAAATTACATGTTTTGATTTTGAAACTAGGTTCGAGTGGTGCTAGAGGAAGTGGTGAGCTCCTCCTTGAATTATAAAACACAACATTTACCATCTAAAATTAAGCTTCAGAATAGAACTGCTACATAAACTACAATACTGAAAAGTATACTGGATTCACATTTGTTTGTGTCACATCATGTTCCAGCTGTACTTGGACTTTTAAATTTCCATGTATGTCTAGAGATTTTTCCTAGTAATGACTTGCCAAAGAGCAATCATTCCCAATGCCTAATGTTACCTTTTGTCTAACAAAATAACTGCTGACTCATAGAGAAACAAACAGAACTAGAGTGTTTGATTTAGAGAATCATAAAAGCAAACTGAACTTCACAGGCTGAGACAATGAAGAGGAGAGTGGGTCAAGAGCAGAAATTCCCATCCCAGCTGCAGCCCGTGCCTGATCAACATGCTGAATTCCAGAGCACGGATGTGTATGATCCCTGAGGCTGACAAGGTGCAGGGATGGAGAAATGCAGGGGCTGGAGTTTGATGCACTGTGCATTCTTGACACCCTTGCGCTTGTGTCTCTCTTTTGTGTGTCTGTGTCTGTGTGTGTCTGTGTGTGTTAGTAAAACATGATGAGGCTCCCAGTCTAGACTCATCTCCCTCTCAGCTTGCCTCATGCTATGTTTGATTCCCACAGTCACCATGGATGGGCTGCAGGCTGTGGTGCAGAGGCGCAATAGTAATAATGTGGGCCATTGTGAGCCTCTCGCTCTCAGATTGAGGTACAGTGCATTTCACAAAAACACAGACACACCTACACACACACACACACACACACACACACACACACACACACACACAAAGGGTTCAAAGCAGGGTTGAAGGGTCTGTGCTTTTCTATATATACCAACTAAAGCAACCATGGGAGCCAGAGAGAATTGATAAGAGAGAGGGAAAGAATTGCCCATCTCACCAAACTATGTCGAGTTTGTTTAGAATGCTCTGAAGCAGTGCAGCACATTTAAAACAGAGAGCAGGAGCGAATGTGTCTTCTCTGGATGGAGATAGAAAAGTGGAGCTCTGGTTTGACGCAAATCCTGTGCATTGCTGCTTCAGCAGAATACCAAATGATAAGAGAAAGAGAGAGAGAAAGAGACTCTAGTCTTCTAAATTCTAAATTCTCCCTCATTCAAAGGCAGAATATCATTTAAAGATGCATATCATTGGATCATTATCTGTCTCATTGAGTCAATAGTATGGCATTTGTAACACAACATAGAGGAGACATCACCAACTCCTCTATGCAGATTCATTCCTCCTTCAGAAACACTTTTACTTGTGATGGCGGTGTGGACAATGAAGCCGGTAATTAAGATGACACAGACTTCTGAAGAGGAGGAATGTATTTTCCCTGGTCTAACCTGAAGGGGCATTTCTGGTCACTGTCCATTAGCTCTAACTGGTACTGCCCGCACAATGGGTGCCCTTTGTGCGTCCATGTTGGAGACACACTGCGGTAGGCTTTATGGCTGGTGGACGAATCTCCAGCCGTTTGCTCACTGGGGTGTGCCATGTCAGAAAACTGTTCATCTGATATTTCTGTCTTAGTATATCAAAACTGCAATCAAAACTAAAGTGAGAAAGGCAGTGAAAGAAAGAAGAGAGAAATAGAGTTTCCCAAAATCTGCAAATTATTAAATGTTTTGCCTTTAAATGCTTCTGTGTACTTTGCTTAAAGGGTCATGCTACCAAGAGAAAGAGAAAAAAAATGGCCTTTGTTTCTTCGTTTCTTCTTTTCGCTACTTTAATCCTAAGTTAAAAATAAAGGTTCCGTGTGTGCTGATCCTGTGTGTTTGTTATTGGGGAAAAAAGCAGAGCAGTCTGAGCACATCTGTGTGTTTTTATAAGCGGGCAATGTATCACTAGCTAATTGTGCATTCTATATGTTTACAGGTGTTTTTAGTTGAAGAATGAATGGCATGAATGTGTGTGTGTGTGTGTGTGTGTGTGTGTGTGTGTGTGTGTGTGTGTTTGTGTGTGTGTGCCTGTGTGTCTGTGTGTCTGTGTGAGTATGCTTTGTGGTGAGGGCACCCACATTAAAGTGTTCACTGGACTATGATGACACTGAGACATGAGACATGCTCATTGGTGTGTGAGGCTTATCGTCCACAAGAAGCTTGTGTGTGTGTGTGTGTGTGTGTGTGTGTGTGTGTGTGTGTGTGTGTCCAGGGGATAATGATAAATTCTCTCCCACACTCAGAATGCATCAGAATCTCACATCTTCTGCTATCAAAGAAACTTTGTAGTATCATGTTCTTTTCCAGCATTATAATCTGCCTCTTTTTTCTCCCCACTTTCATTCATACATTAGCTCCTGTCTTGTCAGCTGGGCTGCAGATCGAATGCTAGGCTCTTGGTGCTGTCCCATAGATGCCAATTAACAGGCATTTTAAGCAACAAAGTTTTACAAGATCTCATAAGGGGCCTTTTAAAAGGACAGATACTGTGTGTTCACCATCCCATGATGTGATGAATGGAGACAAAAGGAATCATCCTAGATTGAGTTACGTGCTGACTTATAGCACACACTAAGAGGTGCTTCTCACAATGACCTGCAGAAAAGGCTGGACAAAAGAGTTCATTCTGGGGGAGGACAATGGAGGAGGTTAAAATGGACACCTGAGACAAGAGCAGCACTGAGGACCTGTCTTAGAGGACAAGTCTGATAGGGAGGAAATTATACACTGGTCTTCATATATATATATATATATATACACACACACAGTACTGTGCAAAAGTCTTAGGCACATGTAAAGAAATGCTGTAAAGTAAAGCTACCATTAAAATAATTGTTAAAAACAATCTCAATAAACAGCAATAAAATAAGAAAAACAATATTTAGTGTGACAACCATGTGTATTTAGAAATGCATCATTAGTCTCACATACATCGTATGCAGGTTTATAAGGAAATTTGCTGCTAGGTTTTTCTATCCAGCTTGGAGGATTTGCCACAGTTCTTCTGGTGACTCTGGCTTTCTTCATTCCAGCAGCCTGTGGTATGTTTTTGTCGGAAAAGTGGTCTATTACATCATAAGTTACTGTCTTTACTGACATATAAATATATAATTGTAACATTTACTTTTTGTTATAAAAGTAATGTTTGAGAATCTAAAATGTTTTTTTTTTACTGACCAAATAATGCACACTATATATTATACACTACTGAGAATAATATCTCCTCACCTAGGAAGTGATCATTCGACTGTACAAACCTTTTATTTGGGGTGCCAGTCATTAAAGTTTAAAATATCAAAGTAATTTTTCTGTTTTCAGTTTGTCTATACAAGGGCAGCATTTGAGGTCGAAAAGATATTAAAGCATCCATTTTGACTTTTGTATTGATTGCCTTGATATTGAGCCAGATATTGTGATAGGAGATCTTATATTTACACATTAAACACAGTGGTGTGAGTCAGGGTCAGCTAATTGTGTTGCTGAACCTTCAGGTCCTAGATGATATAGTTGGATTTATTAATTAGAAGAATAAGGCATAATGGGAAGAAGTGAAGAAGCCAGACTTTTTGAAGGAGTTATGTGAGAAAGGCTGTGTTTTTACGGAGTTTATAGTGCGTGTAAGAATTATATGCAGTATCGCCCTTACCTCATTAATATTATTCTGCTAATATAAATAATGGAAATAATATTATTTGACTATTTATATTATTGCATAAAAGGAATTCTCACTTCGTTAAAAGCCAAACCAGAATCTGGGTCCCTGACTTGTGGACACATCTGACCGCTAACAGCCTGTCATATGCGTGATGTCTCTCTATTTTGCAGATCAAACATGATTACAAACTACATGCCTGGATATTACCAATTAATAACTATTAAAAGAAAGGTATTTCACATAGAAATTCATGTTTTAGGTATCGCTCTGGCAGACCTTTTGACCCTCTAACTGTTCAAATTGAACTGAAACATTTTCAGAATTACACAACAGAGATCATTATGAGACAGAGAAAATACTGTTAATAATACAATAGTTAATAATAAAGTGCTGTCAGGTGCCAATAACTGGTGAGTCTTTATCACTAGCACCAGTCAGAGCCAGCAAAGGGATTGTACTGAGGCTATTGTCTCCATTGATTTGTCTACAATTTCCCAGTATTGATTTCTCTCTGTTATCACTTTTCCATTCTAGTCATTTTAAATAATTTATGAGGAAATACTACTGAAGCCCTTGGGTTCCTTCAGTCACACAAAACATCCTCAGCTCTCATGTAAAAGCTGAGAATATTTAGAGCTAGCTGTTAAAGAATAATTTAACAAATAATTTCTTCATTTGTAAGTCACTTTGGATAAAAGCATCTGCTAAATGAATAAATGTAAATGTAAATGTAAAGAAAGACTTGTATTTGGAGCAGCTTGTTTTGTTAGTAACATGTAAAAGCTTGTTTGCAGGTTTATTGTAATATATAATAGAGCTTGGATGTAAGAGGAATTTTGGTACCCAGATTAATGACACTATCATTATTATACATTTGAAAATATCAGTAAATCACATGCTTCGATGTAGTCATGCCCAGCTTTCATCACAGGGGTGCTGCATGTAGCCTGACACAAAACACACAGAGTATGCTTGCCACTGTCAGCAAAAAGTTTAAGAAAACAAACAGCAGAGACAGGACTTTTAAGTGATTCCCATCTGCATGTGGTTTGCATCTCTGTAAATCCTTCCATGCTTTCTCCCGGCCCCTCTTGGAGAGCGAATTGCACATGATCTGGGAAAAGGCACAGAACAACAGATTTAAATGGGCCATTGGGCAATGTGCATCAAATCAAACCCATATTTTATTAAAGCATTAGAAACATATTCTGTTTGGAATTTTTCATCTGTTTAGGAAAGTTATTGTGTTGGGAATAGGAAGAGTAGGCCAGAGAGATGGACTGATCACCATCTGTTTAAACATGCAAGGATTTAGGGACCTATCTATCCGTGCTAACAGATCAGTGCGTACTATAGGTGCTTTTCACAGTCACAGTCTTAATGGAATAATCCACACTGAATTACCTAAATACTCAATTCAATTCAAATTTGTTATATCCACATACATACTGTATATTTAACTTTTATCATTAACATGTGATTGTCAGTGACATCCAAGATTTATTTTGTAATGACAATTACTGAGTTTTTTAGGTTTTTGTTTGTTTGTTTGTTTGTTTCATCATGATTGGTTAATGGTTTCCTACATTACCTACAATGCCATTTAACTACTGCTGATAGTGGTGCCAGAGGGGCTTGAGCCCTTTCATCTCCACCTAATGAGAGTGATGCAGTAGCACTTTGTCCTTAAATATGTCCAGTTCTCTCACCTCATTTGTACAGGCTGCTTAAAGAGATCAGGCTCCAAAGCTCATGCTAATACTGCCATCGACACCACCTTGCTTGTTATTTCGTATATCACTAACTAGCTGAGATGAGTCTCTGCCGTAACTCAGCACAACTGGGTTGAAAAGCTGCATTGCATTCTGGAACTTTGAGTTCAGTATTTGCTGTGTCATTTTGGAATTCTCATTAATGTGAGAAATCCTGGAAAATAGTGAATGAGGGAAGAAGCTCCATTATCCCTTGTGTTTGAGATTGCTGAATTGTAACTGTGCTAGCAATTTAACTAGGTTAACAATTAGCCCACCCCGCCACCCACGTCAGCGATTTAGACAACTGCTAACTCCTCACATGGATAATGAATATACAGCACCAACATTTTATCACAATAATCGCTAAACACTACAGATATTACAATCTAAATATATTTAATGTGCTTCACAGTGAAGCTTTCCTTTAATGACTAGTTTTTTTCCCCCTTAGTCTTGGTTTTACTACAGTGTTTGTCAGCACAACATTCTAAATTCTTAGTGAAGGTGCTACTTAACATAGTTCCAAAAGACAGCATATGGACTGTCATGTGTTGTCCCCAAAATACACATGATTACTTTGTATTATGCAGATCTTTTACAAGGCTGTCACTGAGCTTTACTTTGAGCAACACATTTTGTGACTTGTAAAACTTGTTTTTCTGTCTCTACTGCATTCTGTCACTCACAAGCTGGAACAGCTGCTCTATAGATAGGAACTCAGCTGCAGAGTCTCGTGGCCTACATAAATGAACTTACATTTTGAAATGTTTTCTATCTCATTCTCTTTGACTTTTCAACATTGTTAGTCTTGCCAATATTTAGACTTTTGGATTTTTGATATGCTATGTTGACAGTATCATAATTGTGCAACGTTCTGTTTCCACTTTCAACATTATTACCATGACTACTAACCCTCTAGTAACCCACTGATGAACTTTCAAGTGCATGTACTGTATGCAAATCAATAGGAAACACTGAATTTGGGTGTAATGTAGTGTAGTTTCATACTGACACTGCTCACCTGCTTAATCTGGAGCTTCATGAGGCTACATCCAGCATTCCATCATCTACAAGCCTACAAATTTATAGTTTGTGTTGGTGTGTTGACACAAATCCCTTTCTTTTAGGAACCCAAGCCTAGGATTTTCCATCAGCAACAGGATGTAAAAATGAAGCCTTGGTTCAGACCACAATCACATTATAGGATAGAACGTGCCATTATGTTTTATCCAGAAATATCTATTTGACTTTGAATGGCTGGGATTCGTCTAACATTTGTGGAATCTTCAGCAGGTTACACTCCATTTGAAGGCATTTTCATTTAAGACAGCATATGTAGAATTTCCATTATAATTTGTCATTTCTGTGAAACTTGCAATAGTGCTGTTCCTCTATTTCTTCACAATTGCTTTTCTACCATTATTATGTTTTCTTTTATTCATATGATAGCCCTGCCAAGTGAATGAATCCAATTCCTGATCTTTCAAGTCACTTCCAACTTTAAGAAACCTCTTTAGGGAACATATTAAATAGTGCTATAGCTATGCGCCCATTGCGCTTTCCTATTTATTAAACACTTAAAACATCACAGTTTTTGGGAAATGGACATTTTCAGTGTCTCAAGAGCCACAGTTTTGTGGCATTTTTAAGTAAGATTTTCTTGATTACCAAAACTCAATGATGTCTCACAAGAAGGAAGTAATAAAACAAATAAGGAAATGTATATAGATTTCTTGAAACTGTGGAAAATTCCATGGGGCAGAGAGAGCAGATTTATTGTTGATGTTGACCCTTGGTGCTAACAGCAGAGACCCTCCAGAGGAGCTGCCTAGGGCTTTATGCCCAACACCCTAACATTTAAGGAGGTGAGGGGGAAACTATCCAGAGGAGACAAGAAACATATTGGAAGAAGCTCAAGTACCACTTTTACCCACACACACACATTTCCAGCAGCTGACCTTGCTTATTTTGGCTGGTCCACATTTGGATCATCCCCAAGGTGGTCATATCGGCTTGTTACTTGCAGGCCAATTCACCAGCAGAGAGGATTATGTTTAAGGAGATGAAAAATTAGATGAAAGGGCATTTCGGGACAATTAACCACCACTGGAAGAGCCACTGTAGAGCCAGGATCTCCATTTAGAAGCGGAAATCAAGAATTTGTCCAAGCAAGCTGAAGGTAATTACTGTAGGTGAAGCGCTGCTCTTGGCCTGGAGCCCAACACATTCTCCCACATACTCTATGAGGTGTCATCAACTAGTTGTCTTTACTTGGCATACATTTTAACTCACAGTGAGAGCATGGGCTGCATTTACCATAAAGAGTTAAGCTGTTCTAACATATTCTAATATTTTTGCCCTTTCAAGATTAGAGAAATTACTGGAGTCTTCACAAATGTTCCTTCTTTGGCCTCACCATATGCTTTTCAGACAGGAAACAGACCAGTGCTGTGTTGCAGAAACGTTTCTCTGCTCCTAATGGTACAGATGTTCATGCATTACATCATCAAGAGAAACCCAGAGTTGCCCGGAAAATGTCTGACCTTTCACCATATGATTATGTCATGCATGGTAAAATAAAGATAGTCCTTTTGTAGGTAAATTGTCACGATCTCGCCTGCAGATGGCGCTGTGGCGGCAATGTGCACGGAGAGCCAGAGGGCGCGTGCGTGCACGAACCAGAGCGAGTGATTGCGTGTGAATTATGAAGACTTTGTTTACAATGGACATATGTGTTTGTTTCTGTTCTGTGTTCTCCTTATTTAGTCATTAGTTGTTTTTCGAGGGTGTGTATTAATTGTTACCAGCTGTCAGTGTTCAAGGTAAATTACATTCGTTATTTAAACCCCTCGTGTAGCTGCGCACTTCACGCAGTATTAAATGTGTTAATGAGTAAAGCTGGAACGGAGTGTATAGATGTCGATACGGTTAAGGTTCCATGTCCTGTTCTTGTTTCATGCCACAATTCCAGTTTAATGTTTAGACCTCGTTTTATGTTTGACCTTTGTTCGAGAATTAAATGTGCTAATGCATAAAGCTGTGACGGAGTGTATAGATGTCGATACGGTTAAGGTTCCATGTCCTGTTCTTCTTTCATACCACAATTCCAGTTTAACGTTTAGACCTCGTTTGTGTTTGACCTTTGTTCGAGAATTAAATGTATAGACGCCAAGGATATGTGAGCTACCTTGATGCTAAGCGGTCGTGTTTTCGTGCCATGTGTTTGTTCCATGCTTTGAACCTAGTCTCATGTTTAGTACCTCGATTATAGCTTTTCCAGTTTAGACCGCAATCCCTGTTTGTCAAGTTCTGGTTGTAAATAAAGACATTCATCTGCAATTGCTTCCGCATCGAGTCCGTTTCATAACAGAATACTGTGCTGTCCTGTCCTGTGGAGAAAGCTGTCCCGTTGTCCTGTCTGGACGAGGAAGCTGTCCCGCTGTCCTGTCCTGCCGAGGAAGCTGTCCCACTGTCCTGTCCCGCCGAGGACATCGCCCTGATTTCCAGCCCTGCAGAGGACGTCTCTCCATGTTCCAACCCCGCAGAGGACGTCGCCCCGCGTTCCAGCCCCACAGAGGACATTGCCCCGCGTTCCAGCCCCGCAGAGGACATCACCCCAATCATCCCATCCAGCCCCGCTGAGGACGTCACCCCGAGCTCCAGCCCCGCTGAGGATGTTGCCGCAAGCTCCAGCCCTGTGGTGGATGTCGCCCCGTGCCCCAGCCCCGCTGGGGGTGGTGCACCGCCTGTCTGCTGCCCGGCGGAGGCCACTCAGTTTCCTGGTGCAGCGAAGGACAGGTTACCCAGGGGACCAGGACTGCCATTGGAGCGGAGTGTTCTTTGGCGCTCTGGGAGGAGCGCCTTTGGAGGGGGGTTCTGTCACGATCTTGCCTGCAGATGGCGCTGCGGTGGCGACATGCATGGAGAGACGGAGGGCACGCGCGTGCACGAACCAGAATGAGCACACGCTCATGGATTATGTATGAACTATGGAGACTTTGTTTACAATGGACATGTGCATTTGTTTCTGTTCTGTCTCCTCCTTGTTTAGTCATTGGTTGTTTTTCGAGGGTGTGCATTAATTGTTACCAGCAGTGGTTAGGAAATTTATCCTACCAAAATATAAAAACAAAGAACCCTTGTTTTTCTTTAAAATGCTGTTACACCACCATAAAGTCAGAACTCATCTTGGGCAGGTGCAGAGGTTAACCTGCTCAATGCAACTGCACACTGCTCTTAGCAAGTTCATCCAGAAAGGGTTAAGAAAAATCTAACCATATCTCAGCTTGAGGTCATGCCTGGTTAAAGATCGCCTGGCATGGGTTATGAGACAGATAGTGCACACTAGCTTTGATTCTCTTAGGCAAGCACCTGAGTTCATTATCTGCTCCCCTTGTGCTGACCCCACATGGCTGAGATATTACTACTGCCCCGGGCTGTTGCAGTATACAATCTCTCTCTTGCTCTCTCGCTCTCTCACTCGCTCTCACTCTCTCATCCCCCTCCAACTCTCTTCAGGTTGAACCTATAATCTAGGGGTTTTCATGAAAGATCACAGGTGCTTATTTATAAAATGACAATTTTCCATTTCCATAATTCCATGTTACCATTGCCAGATCTTATTGCAGGAGTCAGTATCTTATTTCTGAGGTTTTATAACCTAATGAAAGATGCTTAGCTCTGTTCTTCCACATGCACACACAGACACACAAACACACTTTGAGCCATGGGGGCTAGAACAACAATCTCAGGATTGTGGCATGTCTTTGACTAGGAAGCATGAAGAGGTCATAGGGAAGGCAGTCACTCAGAGCAAGTCTGGAAGTCCAGTAAATGCTTTCATCCTACCATAAAAACAGAAGCAAACCATATCGTCACATTTCTTTTAAAAAAAGAGAAAACAGAAAAGATATGTCCTAAAATGTCTTATTCCTTTTCCCGGTTCTTTATTCCTAAGTCATTATTAATGTTTTGGCTGATTAGTGATCATTTACGTTACCTTCTTTAGGCCCAAAAACAAGGATGATATGTGTCCACAAACTGAGACACTCCCTTATTATTGCTCAAACTGTGACATTTTATATTACAATAACATTAAAACATGGATTTATCCCTACAGAGATGTGTGTTAAAGTCAAATTTCCTGCTACCACCCCCTCTCAGCACAAACGGGACATCTCAGTCTTGGGAGCAGACACTGTCTGGGCCTCATACTGGGGAACTTAGTGCATGGAGAAATATTTTCACAGGATTAACCCTGGCCATGGTGGGCTATTCTCAACAAAGGGTTAAGAGTTCAGGGAAACAGAGACAGGGAAGACTGCCAGGGTGACTTACTTAATAGAATGTTGTTTTAAATAAATTGTCCCCCGTTGTGGCAAAGCTTGAAAAGTTGAGAAGTGCTTGTTGTGAAGTTTTTGTTATGCTTGCTGTTTCACTGATTCATATTACACAATTAAACTACTATGCATTTCTTAGTGTCACTTTCATAACAGTCAAATAAAAAAAATTTAAAAAGGAGAACGGTAAAAAGCAAACATTGGGCCACCATTATTCTGCTGCCTCCAACAAACCCATGTTTTTGAGGAGATGTAATTTCAGCCACTTAAGGATCATTAAAAAGAGATCATATTAAATATCGTTGCTTGAGAGACATACTGAGAGAGGGATGGCGAGAGAAATACAGAGGAGATTTGTTTGTCAGTCAAATTCTGACTGCCTTAATCTCTTTAGCTGTCTGCCGAGACAGGTGAGGAAGACGCGGATGGCTGAGTGTCATTTTTCTGCAAATCTGCTCATTAAATGTTGACAAAACAGGCAATTTTCTGTAATTTTTGCCATAGCCTTCTTTCAGCACACCAGTCACTCAGAACCCCTTCATTTTAAGTAGCACCAAGACTCGACCTTTGACATGGATCTCATCTTTGGCCTCCTTCTCCAGTCTGTGGAAAGGACGTAATAGTTGTGCTTTTCAGGTCAGGTGGATGCGGCTTGCAAGTTTAAGGTTTGAGGGGCCATAAAGGAGCCCTTTGTGCTTCTTTTCCCTCATGGAGTGCAGGCCAAGGGATAAGAAATGTGCTTAATAGCGCAGGAGTGGTCTTATCATCAGTTGCCATTACTGCTCCAATATCAATGAGGATGACAGACTTATCAGTGACAAAAGGCCCACATGAAGCCTGGGCTGGTCCTCTCATTTTTGATCTCTGGTCCGCTAAGCTGGACTATTCATTCGAGCTAAGCACCGGGCAGCATACCCCTCTCTCTCTCTCTCTTTCTCTTTCTCTCTCTCTCTCTCTCCTCCTGCAGCATGCCAGGGATCACTCATTCTCTTCCTCTATCTCCAAACCCCTCTGTTGTGTTCACTCCAATTCCAGCCATTATTGACATAATTTGGCTTAATTTCTTAAGCAACTGAGATATCATGATACATCACAGTGATGAAGGTTTAAAGTCCTAAGATTGCTTTGTATGTTAACTCTTTAAAAACAACAATCTGCACCAGACTGTTGTGCTGCAGAAACATTATAATGATTCTATATAAATCTTTAGACATATTATTAGCTGCATCTACATCGAAAACTATGTGAAATGTTGTATAAGAATTTTTAGTCTAATTTAATTCAGGGTAACGACTTTAATCCAGCAACCCTACAAAACCCAGTTACTAGCAAATCCCTATATATTCACACATAATAACATAAATAATTCAGTTAGGGGGAAAATGCACAGGAAATAAACTTATTGTTTATTTGTAGAGATGCACCAATACTAAATTTCTCAGCCGATACTGATAACCGATTATTCAGAGTGATATCGGCCGATACCGATAGTTCTGCCTTTTATGCCTTCTTATAAATTTATAATAATTAATTCCACAATTCTGAAAGAAGTGCAAATAAAAACTTTATTCTCTCCATTTCAACAAGTTGTTTCACAGTAATTGGTCTCATAAACAGAAAAAAAACATTACACAAATTAACATTAACACATTAATTAAATTCTGAAGATTAAAGTAAGATTTCTTAACTTAGTGAATGTTATTAATTCATATTAACATTGACTGAATTCCAAAAAAAACCTCCTGTTAAGCTCACATTCACTAACCACAAACAAAAGCATTTCTACTTCATCACTGACATCAAACTGGTAATATATAATACAAACTTTTTTATATATTAACATTAACTGGATATGAAATATACTACTCCACAAATATATTTTTCTGTGCAATATATACTTTTTTGTCAACTCATCTTCATTTAAATCTTTCAAAGGTGTACTGGCCCTTTAATTCAGCTCGAGCAGCGTGGCACAAAAAAAAATTGACTCCCGCTTCACTCTGCTTACTTCCGGTGTAAAATTTTAGCAGTACAGAGCTTACAAACTGCAGTTTTGTCATCACTCCACATGAGAGACATCTTCTTTATACACAGCACGAAATCGATATGTTTTCCCGCCCTCTTTTGATTGACAGAATATAATCGGCCCTAATCATCGGATGTTTTTAAACTATCGGCTGATAGCCGATAGAGTGAATAATGGCCTTTACATAGAGATGCGCCGATTCATCGGCTCATCTCTATTTATTTGTACTGTTTTATGTACACCAGAAACATGTAGGGAATCTCAGTATACTGTATCAGTGAAAATACATTTATATAATAACATAATTACAGTGTATATATATATATATGTATGTATATATATAATTACAGTATGTAAGTACATAATTATATATTGCTGGAATAGTTTAAAGCATTCAAAGTCCACATTAACAAAATCATAATAATATACACCAATGGTCTATTGTTTTCATTCTTGCTAAAAAAAAAAAAAAAAAAAATCTGTAAAATCATGGCTGAGCAATCTTGATCTTTTCACCAGTAAGAAAAGCTGACCCAATATGGTCTGTCTGTGTATTGAGTAACTCAGTAAGCTTCATGTTTGCAGGGAATTAGTAATTATCTTTAAAACCTTATATATTATATAATATATTTGAGCTTGTGTCTTGCAAACATAGCTATGCATCTCAAAATGTTAATATTTTAACAAGATTTATATATATATTGATAATCTGGTTTCCTTATGGTATGTTTCAACCCTGAATTCCTTCAAATAGTAACCCTAGAAGCTTATGCCAACAAGCACTCACCCAAACCCACAAACACACACACACACACACACACACACAGACTTACACACCTGCACAATCCGAGCCATTCATTGAGAGCCATGGTGAGGAGCAGGTACAGACAGACTCAAACACCTGCTATCGTAAAGTATGTTCTCCATCACCGAACCTGGCCCTTATAGTACTGGGACTCTATTGTTCTCTACCTGTGCTGACAGCCAAGGTATTTCTGGACTCCTCGAGCTCATACAAGAACACTGGCCAATTCATAGGTGTTGCTCTAGGAAAATTGTATTCCTTACTGAAAAACGTGTACAATTAGAGTTATCAAAGACAGTAATTTCCAGAACTATGTCATTTCACATTCACATTATTGCTAGATATTTTTGATTATAGAATCAGATTTTTATTTTAAAATAGAATAAGTACACACATTTTTTGATATTAGACAGAGGCAAATGCAGAGTTTGTGGCTATTTAAAAATCTGTAACATATTCAAATGTTTTTGTCAAGTCAACAATTTCATCTGTCATTGGTTCCTATCTTTTGGCATTAAATTTAGCGATCACTTAACACCATGCAGTGATAGTCCCCTGTAATAAGGACTTGCCAAGCCAAGAATGCGGTGCACCTGTGTGCCTGAAATCCTTTCCAGCCTGCACTCAAAAGAAAACATCACTGGCATTTTTATTCACTCACCAGTAACCCAAAGCAAAATAAAATGCAATTTATTTGTCAAAAATTTGGAGATCTTCTTCTTTCAGTTTATCAGAGAAGTCCCTCTCGATCAAATTAATATGACCTTACCATCATGGGCATTTTGATCAACTAAATTATACTCAGACCTCTATGGAATTAAATGCTCCCTGATTTGTTCTGCATCTTTATGGATGGCACAGAAAGATGACCCACTCCCCCTGTACACTGTGTTAAGCTCAGTTATAGAGGGGAATTTGCTAATTCATCTGGGCAAGAGGCACCTTGGAGGCCTGCGACAGCACATGGGTCCCTCAACTCTGATCCCTCACTCCTGACCGGCCCCATTAGTTTACTGCATGAGAATTCTCAGTCAAGTAAATGGCGGTGGTGGCAAACAAAGCCCCATTTCAAGCAAGATTACTGCTTCTACAAGAACGCTTTTGATGAGCAAGCCTGTTTCAAAATGTTATCTATACCACCATCACTCTTAGAGGTCAACAAAACCATTTCTAATCACCCACGCCTTTGGCTACTTATTTGCTTTGCTTTGGGTGTGTCTTTCTTTCATGGAGAATGAGAACAAGAGGGGAAAATGAAAGTGAAGTGATGTACTGAGACAGAATAGAGAAAAGTTTAACATGGAGCACTTTTGAGAACATGTGAGATGACGAAGCAATTTTTGCTTTCTGTGCCGATCTCCATCTGATACTCACCCCAGAGATATTCACTCCTGAAGCCCTGCTGTCAATCAGAACTGCAGAGGAAAAAGCTGAGATAAGGAATATTCATCTCTTTGCTCCTGTTACACAGAATGTGTAAGAGAAGAGTGAGAGATTTGTAAATATTTGTCCAAATATAGCTAATAATAAAAAGCTTACATAAACGGTTAAAAGCCTCATGCCATTAAAGACTTATGTATTTTTTAAAAATAATAATAATTTTAAAACATGAGCGTCCAGTGCTACCTAGCATAATCACATACACACTCACACATACACATACACTACAGACACTTTGGGCATGCCAATCAACCTACCATGCATATCTTTGGACTGGGGGAGGAAACCGGAGTACCCGGAGGAGACCATGCAAACGCCGCACACACAGTGCCGTGGCGGGAATCGAACCCCCAACCCTGGAGGTTTGAAGCGAACGTACAAAGATAATATTTATTTTACATTTATTGTATATAAGAGTACATTATACTATACAGTGCAACATACTGTACTATTTTGGCCACCATTCTCTTTCTGATTAGGGTTTGAACAAATTTTATATAAATTTTCTCACATCTTAAAAGTTTTAAATTCCTTTTCTAATTTTTATAATCTCTATAACACAGTATAATACAGTACTGTAAAGTGTCTGTTACTGCATACAACAACCCTGTTACCTACAACTTATGTCTCTACATCTCTACACTCTCCATGTTACATCCTCAAAATCACAGGAATTTAGGAAACAATCAATTATTTTAATTATTTTAACAAAATAACACTTGACAGCAAATGAATGCACATTTTGTATGCACATCCTTGGATCTAGAGAAAGTGCCTGATTGCCATATTATAATATTTAAGGTTATATAATATATAATATTTATGGGGAGCATGGTGGCTTAGTGGTTAGTAGGTTTTCCTCACACCTGCCTCTGCCCTGTGTGTGTTTGCATGTTCTCCCCAAGCTTTGGGGTTACCTCCGGGTACTCCGGTTTCCTCTCCCAGTCCGTGCGTTGTAGGCTGATTGGCTTAAATTGTCCATAGTGTGTGAATGGTTGTGTGAGTGTGTATGTGACTGTGCCCTGTGATGGGTTGTAAACCCATCCAGGGTGTTCCCCGCCTTGTCCCCCAAATCCCCAGGATAGGCTACAGCCTCCCCGCAACCCTGTGCGGTACAGAAAATGGATGGGTGAATGAATAATATACAGTATAATATGTACAAAATTAGAATTAATTGTAGCATTTATATATTTCAGTTTATAACTCTACAAAAACTGTACTTTATTATAGGAAATATGTTATAATTTATAAAAGACATTTTAAAGCTTAAGGTTTAAACTTTTCAGAAATTATAATCAATTTTGCTGAAGGGACTTATAAGCCCCTGAGTTATGATAAAGACCCTACTGTAAGAAAAGCAAGTCAGTCATTAGTATTTCACACAACTGTGATGAAAACAACAACCACAACAACAACACACACAATTATTCTAGAATTCAGAGCAGATCTGCTGGCTTATAGGAATAACTGAGTTTACAGTGCCCTCTACTGCTCTATGTGCCATAAAACTGTGGCCATAATGAAAAGTGTGACTACATCATATTTTTGTTTTCCAGTGTGGTAGAAAAAAAAGGTATTAGATTTATTATTTCAAAATAAACCGAATTAATTAAATAAATAAATAAATAAATAAATAAATAAATATTTGAAATTTATTTAATTTATTAAAACACTTTATTAAAATCAGTATTATATTCAAAATATTGTATATGTATATTATGCATTATCTAATCTGCAGCATCTTTAAAAAATGTTATGTATTCCAAAAGAGGTTTACAACAGCTAAACAGATCATTTTTACTTTTTTATTTTTTAGCTACATCAAGAAATTGTCACTGAAACAATGTTCCTTCAGACTGCATGATATCAAAATGAGTGACTGATTTGAATAACCCTTTCATCATCTCTGTAACAGACATTATGCATGATGTTGTATGTAAAAAATATATATATATTCCAAACTAGTATGAAGTATTTACCCCTATATCCTATAATAACTTTCATGAACCCAATGGCCCACCTATGGCCATATTAATTTGTATTTTGTTTTATTAGTACATTCATTAGATTAGAATTATAAGTATTAGAATAGCTTTTTAAAGAAAACTATGTTTCAGACCAGAGCTTAATATATGTGTCTAAAGATACTCATAGCTATACTGATCTCATATAATAATAATCATGTAATGAATTTGGCCATATGAAGAAGAAGAAAAAAGAATGTCCTGGTCTTGTTTTTTACAAATTTTGTCCAGCAATAAAATTGGTGTTGAGACTTGAGACTCAGCAGGAGTTACTGGGCACTGCAGGGGCATAGAATCTGCGGGGGACGTGTCTCCCGCACTTTTAATAAAACGTAAATTTTTAATAAAGTTTTAATAAATTCCACACTTTTTCACTGGCCATGGTCAATTTATCGATCTTTGATTTCTATATGTGTACATGTCTATAAGTTTTTACGTGACCTGATGTTGCCAAGACAATTGGTCACTCACGTCATGTGTCACGCCCATGCTCACACCCGCTCTGACACTCCTTTTTTACTAAGTCGAGCAATGTAAGTTCTTTTGGCATGTGGTATTTGTGTTGCACAATAATGAATAATTTGCTAGATATTTCTTTTTAAATGCTGCCTGGTAATATTAGTAATATTGATGGTAATATTAGCCTAACTGTAGTCCCACACAAAAGTGCACTTATTTTCAAACTCTTTTGTAATGTATTTTATTTTTATTACAGATGTGTTATGTGAGTCCTTCACATTAGAATAAGATGGTGAATTGTTAATGTTGAATTCGGATTTGCATGGATTACATGTGTCTGGATCAGGTAGCATTGCATGTTACATAATGGTTTCTTTTACTGTTGATATAACTGATATAACTCATTGTACTGATATAAGGTCTCCTTACAGTGACATGTGTGTTAGTTTAGTTCAATTACAGTCTCTTTGCAACAGTGTGATTTGACTGACTTATTTCTTTTCTGTACTGTGGACTGTTGAATAGAATAGAATAGAACAGAATAGAATAAAGTAGTGTGTGAATATACAAGTATATATATTATACTGTGTGCTATGTATATGCAATACAATTTACACTAAACACAATTTGCAATATTTAAATAATACAGTGCACTATACAATATAACATGCAGCAAGTGCAGAATTATACATAGCATATTAAGCCAATTATGAATACAGATAAAACCCATCAATTAGACAAAGATCAGAAGAATAGAATACCCTTGACATTCTGCACCCTAATCCCGCCCCCCCAACAAACAAAGGTTCAGGAGGGGTTTTTTTTTTTTTTTTTTTTTTTTGTAAGCGAACAATATGGAGAAAAAGATCTAAGAGAAATTGATAGATAAAAAAAAAAAAAAAAAAAAAAAAAGCAAATAAAAAAACCAATAAGAAGTCAACCAAAAGGAGAAGAGCGCCATCTTTGGATTACAAAAGACAGTGCAGCTAATGGTCCCTGTTATGTATTAATTACGTATATCACGATTATATAAATTAGAGATCACAATTACACATACTAATAATCATAAGTACATAAAGAATCAATAAATTAAGCGTGCACTTTAATATAAACTCATCAGTTTATAATGTATTAACCTAGCAATGTCCACTGAAAACGAACTTATCATTTATTGATGAGTTGTGTACAGCTAATCATATTTTCTCTGCAGTTTAAATAAACTAGGCTTATATAACCTATAAAAGGCTACTACAGCTTAGGTGTAAGCTTTCCTCAAATATTAGCCAACTAACTTACTGACCTTTATATAATAAAATAAGTAAGCTACGTAGCAGAATCTGTTTGATCATCTACAACTTGATTACTGGAGAGCGTTGATCCGCGACACAGTGAGCAACACATCGCTTTCGGTCAGCTGGGAGGAAAAAATGCAAATCAAGAGCTCGCTACTCCATAGATAAGTAGCATGCATACTGAATGAACGACTATTTACAAATAAAGCCCACTGCAGTACATAATAGATGTAACGAATTTGGGGGAATGCTGCAGCTCAGAGGCTACCGGCAGACGGGAAAATAGGTGGGGAATCTGTCAATCATTTTTTGCTTCAACCAATAAATACTGCTTGTAGCATTTTGCATTGACCAATCATTGACAGTGTTTCCGCCTACCAGCCACGCCTACTGGTTCTCTGGACTGTAGCGTAACTGAAAGGAATTCATTTCTAGTGCGCGTGCGTGAAAGTTTTGAGCATGCGCATTGCCAGTCGGGCCAGAGGCAGAGATTGGGTAGTGACAACGGCAGCGGTAGCTGGTGTAGGAGGAGGAAGAGGAAGAAGAGGAGGAGGAGGAGGAGGAGGAGGTGGTGGAGGAGGAGGAGGTTAGACTGGAGCTAAAGCGAGTCGCTCCGGAGGAATGGACAGCATTTAAAGCCGGAACGGTAATGAGCACATTATGTTTCCCCGGATGTATTTTAATAAGAATAATTCCTTGTTTGTGCGACTGATTTAGTCTTCTTTTAATTGCAAATGGTTATGTGGTTATCTAGCTTTTGTGCTAGCATTCCATAGCTGTGTACCTAACGCTCGAACTAGCTGTGCTGGAAGTATTTCCATGAAATGTTTGCTGTTTGAAAGCTAGCGAATAGCACTGAATAACTGACCGAGTAACTAGCTGCTTTGACGAATAATGCCACCCTAATACAGGCTGTCAAAGTTGACACCCTCCAAAAAAAACCCAAAATAAACAAACTAACAAACAAACAAAAACATATATGTCTAACTAGCTAGCTAGCTAGCTAACTTTGCTAGTCAACTTGACGTGAGATGTTTGCTTGAAAAAAATGTTGGCTTGGTGAGTTTTTCCTTTCTGTTAGCTCATTCTGCACAAGTTGTTGCAGTGTGTAGTTAGGAAAAACAATAAGGGGCTCAGTTTAGTTAACAGTTTGGTTGCCCGGTGCTTTGTAGCATGGATCAGGAGTGGCCAAGTAATATCCTGCTAGCTACCTAGCTAAAAACTTTGTTAGCTACTATGTACATGACAGCTGTGTAGTGAGAAGAATATTATTAGCTAGTTTGAGGCTGTAAACTGGTTGAAGGTTGCTAACTAACTACAAACTAAACAACTTATACTAGCATGTCCTTTTGAGTAATAATAATTTTTTAAAAAAAGCTTCTTCACAGCAAGTTCTACACAACTTCCTCATTTACTGATTCATTTCTCGTTGGCTTGCGTTTTTGTCTTGTATCTTTTCAAATTTCAGTCATCTTTAGGTTAGTTTTTGCCGTCTACTTTATGTAGTACTTTATTTTACATTGACTGGATGATCACTTTCCATATTATTCAAACCTTAAGCCAAGTTAACTTCTGTGACTCATTAGTATGCACCAGGATGATTTGGATTAAAGTTTGTCAGTTCTGGTTCTGCATATTTCACACACATGTCTGTATGTGGCTGTAAGACACCCATTTAATTAGATTTGTTGGCAGCCATGAACATATTAATATCTAGCATTTGGAGATACTCCAGGACCAAGATTCGGAAACAACAGACTTACTGGATAGAAACTGAAGTGTGTTTGCTGTTGTGTACCAACATAAAGCACTGGGCAAAGAACAGAGTTTGTATTGGGCAATATCAAGTCATGCAGTACACGTGAAATCTCTCAAAGTTCACACAGGTTGACTGTCCTTAACAAGTTGTTTTGTACAATTTATAAAAGGCAAGGTAGATTACATGTTTATCAATATTTAGGTTATATAGTTGGAAAGAAGAATGTTGCAGTATAGATGCGAATTAATGCAACTTACTAAAATGTATTTTCCCCCTATTTAGCTGAAGTTGTAGCCTCACCTTTTTTGGTTTGTCCATCAGAGTGCTATACTTTCCTTACATATCCTATAGGTAGGAGCATTATGGCATTGTACCCAGCATATAAGTGTTTCCCTGCAGGGCTTGTTAGAACAGATGGAGCCAAGCCAATTAAGCCATGTGCCTGAGTAGGCCTTATTGCTTTGCATCTGGTAAACTTTTTTATGTTAGAGTTTTTATGGCTGAGTTTCTCTTTACAACAAGCCATAAAAGATGTTTTGGTTCTTTGACTTGCTTGTCTTGCTATCTGCTGATTTGTAACAGTGAGCCTTAACTTGGTGTTATCAGCAGTGATCGGAAATACAAAACTTTTCTTTTGCTGGAAGTCTGTCCTGTCCTGGGGGAATTTTGTAAGTGAAGGTAGGGCTGGGAAAATATATAGATATAATATTGTGATAAATGATTACGCAATAGGGGCGCACGTCACACCTCCATGGTTGGGAGTTCGATTCTCGCCGCTGCCCTGTGTGTGCAGAGTTTGCATGTTCTCCCCGTGCTGCGGGGGTTTCCTCCAGGTACTCCAGTTTCCTTCCCAAGTCCAAAGACATGCATGGTAGGCTGATTGGCATGTCCAAAGTGTCTGTAGTGTATGAATGGGTGCGTGAATGTGCATGTGAGTGTGCCCTGCGATGTTTTGGCACCCTGCCTTCTTGTGCCTGATGCTCCCTGGGATAGGCTCCAGATTCCCTGCGACCCTGAAGGATAAGCGGTATAGAAATTATATGGATGGATTACACTTTTTGAGATATCGTTGGCATGGTGATGTATATTTATATATTATTATTTATTTTATTTTTAATAATTACACATTAAATGGTACTGAATGGATGCCAGGGGGGCACGATGGCTTAGTGGTTAGTACGTTTGCCTCACATCTCCAGGGTTGGGGGTTCAATTCCTGCTTCCGCCCTGTGGGCGCAGAGCTTGCATGTTCTTCCCGTGCTTCGGGGGATATTCCGGTTTCCTCCCCCAGTCCAAACTCATGTAGGCTGATTTGGCATTTGAAATATTTTCCATAGTGTTTATGTATGATTGTGCCCTGCGATGGATTGGCACTCTGTTCCGAGTGTCCCTCGCCTTGTTCCCAGAGTCCCCTGGGATAGGCTCCAGGCTCCCCGTGACCCTGTGTAGGATAAGTGTTACAAAAAATCCAATGAATGGATGCCATTGATTTAACTTTTTTTTTTTAACTTAATCTTCTTTGTTTTTGTAGGCATTAAAGAATGTGCTTTGCAGTTACTTTGTTAGCTAAATTATATATCATGATACACATCATGTATTGTAGAAATTAGGGCTGCAACTAACGATTATTTTCATAATCGATTAGTTGGCCGATTATTTATTTATTTATTTATTTATTTATTTA
>JANDJT010000190.1:11581689-11592230 GCA_024331685.1 Stegophilus panzeri | reverse complement strand
GTATGTATGTTTGTGTGTGTGTGTGTGTGTGTGTGTGTATCTATATCCATGTTTTTAAGCATAGAATAATATAGGCATGTTGCAATAATGAATAATGTGAAAGCTCAGTTAAGATGCTTGTCATATCATGCTTTTACCTGACCATGTTTTTGCACATTTGGCCTCAAGTAGGCCAATAACTCGCAAGGATTGGTTTTAGCTACCAGTGAAAAAGCTCTGTGACACATCTGTTCAATACCTCATCATACAATGTAACATACTCACAGTAAGGCAGTATTGTCAATGTTTGTTCAGCTCCAACCGGGTTCTACCTCAGTCCAGAACCTGAAAGGAAGTGAAGAAGCATCTTGTTTTTAAAAGGTTTCAGTTGCTTTACATAGCAATATTGGCACAACACATTTTCACTAAGTAAAGGTACTACAGTGAACTGTTTGTTTCAGACTGTATAAAATCCAGACTGCTGTCGTTGGATTGGTTAAAAATACTATGTTTTTAAGAGAGGTGCTTTTTGGGTGGTTAGGGTTAAGTTAGGTTATAGTCTACCTGCACTATGCAGCATTAAGGATGGGGAATTACACACCAGATATTATGAATTGTATAGTTATTTACACTTTGGGTCTACAACAGCAAATATATGTAACAGCTGATTCTATTGCAAAAAAAAAAAAAAACCCTCTAGATTTTTAGAGATTTTAATACAAGAAAGTCAGTATATTTAAAAAAAAAACAAAAAAAAAAAAACAACCAAACAAAAAAAAACCCAGAGGTTGATGTTGATTTTAGTTTTTCTATTGCAATATTCATTTGTTGGTCTTTGGCTTTCTAACAACTTCTTGTGCTGCACCACATTTTCCAGTATAAAAAATCCTGACGCCCAGTAATATATCGGAGCAGCACAAGCCTAATCTCAGTACTGAAAATCATGCCGAAAATCCTCAACACTAAAGCGTTAAATGCATTTTAGGTTAGTGCAAGATTGTCAGTCATAGTGTCAGTACATTATTTATTTCAAAGCGAATAGATTGTGTGTAGCTTTAGACATTTCTGATGAGCCATATCAACCAGTTTGGGGATGAATGTCTTTTGTTGCCTTTAAAGCTTCCTTTAAGATTTATTCTACATAACAGATACTCACTGGAGGAGATGTAAATTTGAATTATATTGGTATAGTCTAAACTAATATCTTTGGAACATGAGCTTAGACAACTTTGAAATTTCAACAAATTTTATGGTTTGTGTAAATTTCTTCACAAAGTTAACACTCCCTTCCTTAGCAATTTGACAAATGGGTTATGATACTAATCTCAAGAAAACCATAATTGGACATCCTGTTTCCATTGTCATGGTGGCAAAATCTACCAAATTATAGCCTAGATACTCCAACAGTGCTGCACCATTTTACTAAAAAAAAATAAAAAATAAAAAAATTAAAAAAAAGGCTGGAATATCAGGCACTGAAAGTGAAATAAATTCTTAAGCTGAAAATAACTAGGCTGTTCTTGTTCAAATTGTGTCAATATGTTTCTCTTGTTAAAACAAGAATATAAGCACTGTCAACAAGAAAATGTTAACAATACTTCTACTTACAGTCATTAGTTTTATTATTTATGATTGCGATTTTTAGACATGAAAATATTGTTTTGAGCTGGAAATGTTTAAAAATGTAAAGCTTGTAGATACAGAATTGATTCTAGGAGTGTGTTTGGCTAACAGTGAGAGGAACACTGCTGCACCATTAGCCATATAGTCTGACTCTAGAAATAATCTACAAAACCTATTGTTGAGAAAATTACATTAATCTGATCTCTTCAGGTTAAAATATGAGTAGTTGAACCGTTCAAAGTTGGTTTACTTTTGCTTTGACTGTGTTCTTAAAAAAAAAAAAATCTATTGAAATTAAATTCCTAGCTTTCCAAATAAAGCTTGTGTAATTGATGCATGTTGGCTTTGAAGGCACCCAAGTTTTCATCCCCATGAATGTAACTTTATGTAGAGCAAACTTTACACTGCATGACTATAGGGTTTGATTTCTTCACTGATCAACATAGATAACAGTGTTTGTTCTAATCTCCACAGTCTCATTCTGCACATAGTTCTTATGTGTAAAATGTGCAGACACACCTCCATTATAAGTCAGGTGAAAAAGTTTACCTGTGACAATTGCTGGAAATTTTTTCTAACAATGTTTTAGAAAACAGTGACTAACAATGCTCTTTGTACTCTTTGCTATTTGTGTCATGTTGTTGATTCTGTCACTGTAAACTTTAGTGCCCTTTGCTCTGAGAGACACTTGCTTCAGGGTCACCATGCTTGCTTAACAGATACCACTTATGCTAGGCATTTCCCATTTGCTATTGAAACCCCCTTATTGAAGATCATAGCACTTAATTTGAAGTAATATGTGTCTACAGTATTGTAAAGTTTACTTTTTCCCTCATTTTACAGCATCTCCTTCCCTAGACCAAAGCAGATGGTTTTATGGTAGATTTATAAATGGTGCTCTTTTTTTTTTTTTTTTTTTTTTTTTTTTTTTTTTTTTTTTGGTCTTTACATTTACATTATATTCTAAACACAGCTAGTTTATTTAAATCAGTTTGTCCTTGTATATGTATGTTTTATATTGTGAGGAAACTGTCAAACCCTTTGTCTTAAAAAGGCTTTTCATCTAAGGTGAGATTTCACACTAGAGAAAAGTAGCAGTGCTTCATAGAATCCTGTGGCGGTTCTGTTCTATTTTAACTTTTAGTGAAATACATTTTATTTAGGTATATTTTGTTTGTTTGGGGTTTTTTTTTTTTTCCTTCCTTTTTTTTTTTTTTTTTTTTTTTTATAATTTTTTCTTTTCTTTTGTGGCAAATCAGTCAAAAGACCTCAAAGCCTATGTTTGGAAGCAGGTATAACCTGATGATTGCTAATTTCATTTCTGTGTTGAGAATGTGGCAGTATGTAGTCAGCAGTGGTCCTCTGATGGCCCCTTTCCATTTTGGAAATAAAGAGTAGCTGACATTCTGCACAGCAGCAGATGGTCTACAGTCAATTATGTATGTACCATAAGATAGGTGTACATGTGCCTAGTGCCCACAGCCATTGTTCTGGTGAAAATGACATTTTTGATTGGTTAGATCACATGTAGAAAAGAGATTAGATTATGTCTACCTAATAGTTAATTCATTCTTGGCCACTAACCAAAGAGCAAACCAAAAAAACATGCGGTGATGGTTATATACGCTGCACATTTGAGTGTTGAGAGCAAACCCAAATCCCACAACTAATGAGAATCATGAAACAGTTTTCCAGCCAAACACCCATGGGGTACCAGTGCTTGACTTCTTGCTATGATTTTGTTTTTTCTTTCTTTAACTGTGTATGAACAAAAGAGAAAATCTGCAAAAATCTTGCAGTTAAGGTAAATGTTAAGGTGACTTAAGCCATAAGTATGCGATAGTAGTGGTGGAATGACTGGAGGTTTTAATTTCTTTGAAGAACAAATGATTTAGAAACGTCAGTTCTTATTGAATAATCTGTATTAGGATTGAATCTGTGCCTTGCCACAAGACATGCTAATTTACCTGCTATACCCCTTTTCTAAAGTCATTTACAGGACAGATACATTGTGCACGAATCAGTTAATTTTGATCAATATGTATTTATCAAGTAATTGACACTTATGCTTATTAACACCACTTGTCAGGGTTCTTGCTTTATACATGCATATAATCTTTTACCTGTTGCTTTTATGTGTTAGAATGTGTTAGTTTTATAGAGTTAAGAAGTTAAATGCAGTAGCAGAGGTGTTGCATTAATATATGTAATATGCAGTTTTGACCGGAAGAGATTGTAGCAGGTCATAAAGGGACAATCAGACAGCTTCATACATGAGAAGCTACCTCTTGAAATAAGTGAATTATACCTTCAACTATTGAATTTAACTTTTAATTAGATCTTAGCTGAATGAATCTTTTCATTGTGCCAACCACTCTGCAGTTTAATGTTGAAGTGCATGCTAGACCACTTGTAGATGTAGAAATGTACTGCATGGTGGTTACCACATCTCTGACCAAAACCGAAATAGAGATGTTTTTTCTGTTTGTTTTATTTTTGTTTTAAATGTTATTGTCTGGCATGCACTTAAGATAAACTTTTTTTTATATATATAATCAAAAGATATTCTACATAGAGGGGACTAGCTTATCATATCTTACTCCTCTTTAAAGGGACTCAAATATAAGGCCTCAAATATTTCACTTCTATGGAGTTTTAACCTTTTTAATGGTGCTTTTAGACTGGTCAGGTGTATTTGATTTTATATGCTAATACATATGTACATAAGGGACATAGTGGTGATTTTTAAATATGGTTGAGTATAACAAGATTAGAATCAGTCAACTCATTTTGGCAGGATAACTGTTCACTGTTTGTGTTCAAATCACAGAAAGGCCAAACAGTTACTATGAGCTATGAGCATGAATCAGAAAGAAGGGTTGAAAGGAATAGCTATAGGACAACTTAAAGAATTTGCAGCTGGTCCTTATATCAAAGCTGACTTGCTTCAGGTAGTTTATGAACACTGATATTAGTTATAAAGTCTTCCATTGCTTCTCTGCTTCCAACATGTCTCCACTGTGTAATATGCAAAAGCAATATCCATTTAAAAAAATTTTTTTATTTTATTTTATTATTTTTTTTAAAGCAGTTTGGCACTGCGGTCTGTTGCACATTACAGAAGTATCATGTCTCAAAGTAAGTGCTGTCAGTGATATCAGGGAGACAAGGAGAGGAGGAGGATTATAATGATTATAACTAAGACTTGTGAACATTTGAATACATTGTGTGAAAATGGTTTCTTGTTTTACTACAGTTCATAGGCCATGTATCACCTGAAGGCTGTGAGTTTCTGAGCCTCATGGATCTTTTGTCTGTGCATTTGTACTCCACCTATCTGACACTTCACTGCAGCCAGTTCAATGCTGTATCTGTATCAAATATGAACGGCATCCTGGGAGGGATATGCTGCTTCCCTGAGAACCACAAAGATCTCTTTCATGTCCTCATGTACTTGAGCTTGAACACACCGTACTGACAGTAATAAGTATGTCTTTTGATGGATATCTGCTATTGAGCAGTCCCTGGAATTCTGTTTGCTTCCAGTTCTCATGTATTGTGATATGGCAAAAAAAGTACAACTCAGGGTTTACTAGTATTCAGCTATGGCCACTTTGGACATGCAATGCATTTTGTATGTTCAAATTAATCATGCACTTTTACTTCAGGTTTGGGGAAGCATGTCCTCAGTCAATGGTTCCCAAAAAAAAACAGTCTGCCTCATGGGTGTCTATGACACCCACCTTTTTTCCATTTTTACTTTCTGTATCCATAGGATGAGCGCAGGGCTTTAGCATCAAGGAAACGCTGGAGATCATTGAGCTTTTTCCATGGAAGTATTGCTCTGTAATCCACTATATTAATAACCTCACAAACCCTACTGTGAACCTCAGATATTCTACTGTTTTATACAATTATGAAGTACATTAAAGCAAGCTGGTGCCAATGCTGTAAAAGTTAACTTGCCATTTCTCAATTTTTTTCATAGCATGAAGTAATATATTTATTCAAATTATATATTTTGCTCATAATCATTCTGTGCTGCTTTTTTTTGTTTTTGTTTTACAGAGCTTGTAAATTGCTTTTTTATGATCTATAAATGACAATAAATGCACAAAATGCAAAATGCATTTGTTCGTAAAATAAAGATGCTGATTTGGCAAATGTGTTTTGTGTGATTTTTTTTTATTTTTTTTTATTTTATTTTATTTTATTTATTTATTTATTTATTTATTTTTTGTGCGTGTGTGTGCGCAAGTGCGTGTGTGTGAGAGTGTGGGAGTCAGAGAGAAAGTGTGTAATAATAAATAAAAGCAGATGTTGTCTTTAATGCCAGACTTTAGACCTGATAGATGGGTAGATAAAGTAAATAGAACTCATCTTTATGTAATGGTGGTGTCCAGTTTGTGTATAGCATTGCCCCACCTGATGTCGCTATTTTCACTTAAATAACAGGCCAAACACTGCCTCCATGTTTGGTTATATGCATTGTCTGTACCTGAATTTGATATCGAGACTTAGATTTTGGCGACAGAGAAGCTTTGTAAATCCGGGTATTTTAAAAGTTCATATAATGCCTTTCTGCAAAATGACATCTCTCTATGATATAGAAATATATAATATAGTTACTACTAATAAATGTAGTTACATGGATAGTGTTTAAATGTACGAGAGTATTACAAATATTCGTTAATCAGTGTATTTGTTCTCATGGTTAAGTATCAGTGGCGGCTGGTCAATTATTTAAAATTATTTAAAATTTAATTATTTTACCATTTGCCTTTTAGTCATGTTAGCATTTATTAAAAAGTCAAAAACTCTAAATTGTATTTCGTTCATATCTGTGTGCAGGGCGCCGGCCAAATGTGTGTGTATGTAGGTCCTTAAAGGGTCCTAAAGGAAACCTCCCTCTTTCAGCTTAAGTCTACCTCTCAATGTTTTTGAAAAATGCAGCTTGAATGGGCATGGATGGCTATGCGAAGAAGGGAAGGGGAGGGGACGTGGCAGGGAAAGGCAAGAGAGGAAGGCGGGGGGGAGCCTTCAGAACACTCACAGTAAAGATGGATAGTGGAAAAAGTTTGCAGAGGAGACAGCAAACTTCTCTCCTGAATCCCCAGGGCTAAATGGAGACACAATATATAGCATTGCAGGTCCACCGCCCTATCTATTTCAACCATTAGCTCCTGGCCTGACTATGGAGGAAAACATAAAATAAAACCGGAGGCAGCACGGATGGGAGGAGTGTTGGAATGGTTGCTAGCTAATAGGCTCGAGCTTTTCACAAATAAAAAGGCAAAGGATCTTCCCTTCAATGCAGACTCTCGTTGCATAGTTTTGCACGCGACGGCCTGCGGAACTTTAAGCGGTTTAATTAGCTCAAAAGGCAAGTAAAACTGTCATGCTTAAAATTAGACACACCTAATTTGAAGGGATCGAAAAGTCCTTGGGACTTAGTATAGCATCACTGTGTAAAAGCAAACGGCTTTCATGAGCGAGTCTGAAGTCCACCTTCCTCCAATTCTTGTAGCTCTCCCGAGAAAAATGCTTGCTACATACAAACAGTTTCTATGCGTCGGTAGTTGATGGCCATCCAACTGCCCTCAGCCAGAGTCCTGGTAGCATCGTGGGGAAAGCCATGCAACACACTCAAACTCTTACACCACTGAAATAAATACTTGTGACCCATTTGAACACCTCTCTCATCTAAGTCTGTTGTAGGAAGGCACCAGGAAAGCACCACGTGCTGTCATGAATAATTAAGAGACATGTTCTCATAAAAACACGCAGGCTCATGAATGATTATGAGACCCCGAAAGGTCATCGAAGTACTATAGTACATTGCCATGTCACTGCCAATGACAACTCCAACCCAAAGACTCGAGAGGTGAACTAATAATTTCTGTTTCCAGTACAGAACCTATGGGGATGTTGCAGCACATGCACGATCAACACAAAATGAATGAATTGCTCTCGTTCCCGAGTCATAGTAAAGATTTGTTCAAAATGAACAAATCGTTCATGAACGACACATCACTACAAGACTTAAAACATCTTTCTGAAAAATGCAAATGGCACAAAAGTAATCATAGCCAGCCCAGATAGCAAGCACATTTGGGCCGATTCCGGTAGAAATGCGCCACTGTCGGCTCAATGCCGGTATCGGTGAAAAGGTAATTGCCCAGAGCCCTGCCGACTGCTCACACCACTTCTGGGTGACAGACGGTTTTTGCTATGTGGGCCAATCTCGGCTGAAAGCAGGTGTAGTTGCGGCAGATCCATACTCAGTGTAGCTGTGTGTATCTACTTTCGGCCTGAGTTCGTTAAGTCGCAGTCGGACCACAGCTGGAATTAAGGAGCTCAGCCGCCTGGGAAAAAAAACGTTTTGATGGTTAAATCAATTAGGATCCTCGAGGCTGCAGTCATTCTTCGTTTTCAAGAGGAATGATTTCAGCTGAAGAAGGTAAGTAATTTAATTGAGTAATTTCAGTCTACAATATTGTTTGACCTCTCAGTTTTTTTCACGATAACAGCAGTCGGGAGACGCAGAGCGCTTGGCATCGTCGTGACAAATGTTGATTCTCACAGCTCGACACTTTTTTTATAAAGTTTTTTTTTTATTTATTTTGTATTGCTCTACAACTAAGGCACAAACTCTTTGTTTATTCCTTTCCTTTCCCCTTTTACTACTTTTTTATTTTACTTTTTGTTCCCATTGTCTTTTTTCTAAATGTTTGGTTAGAACTTTCTGGAACATGGAGCTAATGCTATTTTAATATGTTCTGTCCAAAAACCCACACAGTTTGCAGCATGCTGTGGTCCCATTATTAGATCATATTGTCCACTTGGCATGATAACAGACCTGTTGTTCAGGTCAACACTCTATTTCTTATGGCGTTTGTGCAATTCTTAGCCTTAGTCTAGCAACATACAAATTTTTTTGTCTCATTGAGTGATCCTGAAGGGATTGAATAATGTTTAAATGCAACTGTATTTTACAGACGGCTATAAAGAGGGCAGGGGGAAAGCCAGAGAAGTTAGAACCTGGTCAGACCTCCAGTCAGACATGGAAGTGTCTGGACAAAGACCACCAAAGTGTAAAACATACGGATATTTGTTCAGCACATCACTATTACAATTCCTTGATGCTTTGAGGCCGTATTTAAAGTTGTATTTTTCATGAAACATTGTAGAATTTGGCAATATAGTTAGTATTTTATAAGTGTACATTTATATTTGATCAATTTAATTTTTTATAAGGAAGAGTGTCCGGATTGGCCCCCCTGGAGGTCAGGAGCATTGTTTGTTTGACTTAAGGATGTGTGCCGCACCACCCAAACACCATCCAAACCACCTGCCCCCACTGTTAACTTCCCCACAGTCACCCCAAACACCACTTTATCAGCAGCACCACCACCAGCAGCACACGGCTCGTTCACAGAGATCAGCAGAACTGGAAGATGATGGACAATATGCCATGTGAGTGTATTCTTCTGCTGTCAAATTGACTTTCTTTTGTAGGTATTACTCTTGTAGGACATTTTTCCTCACTTCCCTTAACACAGTGTTCTCTTGTAGCGCTGCCAAGCTGTCAGATTTTACGATGGGACCCCCAGTAATCATGAGAACCAGGTCGGGTTAACTGTGATTTCCACTCAGCCATCTTACTGGAATTTGTGTAGGTTAGGAATAAGACTAAAGATGGAGTTGTATAGTTTTGTAGTGTGTATCATTTAAAAATATATATATTCTTAACTTCATCATAGCCATGCTGAGGGAGGTGTTGACTAAATTAGAGATGGTGCTGGACCAACAAACCATGAGATTGCTTCAAGTACAGGAGGTCCAGGTGCAGCCTTTGGATACTGAGGAAGGTTTACTGCCCCTGCAAGACCTTCCTCAACTGTGTAGTCTGGAGCAAAGGATGGAACAGAGCCCAGATTACAAAAACTGGTGAGATTTTTTTTCTTTTTTGTTAACAATTGCGTGAACAATTACACAGCTACTGAAAACTTTTTATTTTTTTCTCAAAATGAAACAATCATACTCAAAGCACAACATTCAACACCACTTTGATATGAGGTAACAGTTATGACCTAATCTTTGGTAGAGGAGGAAAACATGGAAAACACGCAGGGCAGGGTAACTGCAGGAGTAGTGAGAAGCACTGACACAGTTGACAAGGCAATACATGCTTATTAATTATTTATTTTTAAATATTATTTTATATTATATCATTGTTTAAAAAAAAATCGGTTTCAGGTAAACTGGTTGGCGCTTATTGACAGGGCGGATGTGTGCGACTGCACCTGGCGCATATTGAAGAGGGTGATTGCCAACTCCCTGGCAAAGAACCTCAATTGGAGGGGAGTCAATGGAAAGACTTCACTGGCCACTCTCCAACTTGGAGAGGTTGTGATTGGTAAGTATATCTGTTTACATACAGAATTAGCTGTCTCTCTCAGATGACATGTAGGGAGTATTCCACGGCTAGGTGTGCATTAAACGATTTTAATGCATGATGTGGAGGCAAAGAACCACTCGTTCAAATCATTTAATGCACACCTAACCATGCAATACCCTGCTTATACCATGGTCTTTCCACAGTTAATAAAGTTAAAGCTGTCATTGATTTAGAAGCGCAAACTTTGATTAGAAGTTTAAAATAACCGTTAATTTCTATTAGTTACGTCGTTAGATCTGGAATTTTGCCCGATATAAATCAGACACAGAGATACAGTAGTGTGATCAGATTTAGATTTAGAAATTATAAAGGTGATCAAACTGACTGGAACTACCTGTGCAATAAACAGTTATAATGCACACCTTCCAGCCAATTAGAATCCAGTATTCACACTGACCATGGTATAAGCATAATTAATGCTTAAGATTCATAATGACCTTACAATATGTATTGCTTTATTCCAAAGCTGCAGTTCAAA
>JANDJT010000190.1:11530295-11547067 GCA_024331685.1 Stegophilus panzeri | reverse complement strand
GAAAATAATGAATTTAATCCATTTTGGAATAAGGCTGTAACATAACAAAATGTGGGAAAAGTGAAGCGCTGTGAATATGTTGTGGATGCACTGTATATGGATGTAATATTTTGCATACCTCTGTGTAGTCAAAGAATACAGTACATCCAACTTGTCAACTGAAGCCAAATGAGTGCAATGAAATTTCGCAAAAATCTGTTTTAAGGGATGGCTAAGACGTCGTGTGTGTCAGTGACCAGCTGAGGTCTGCTGAGAGCTCACTCTGCTCATCTGGCTGAGAGCATGTATAGGAAGAATGGACTCCCCGTCAGTGTCAGCATCACCTCTGCCACCCAGGTACGTACACACGCTCACACACGCACAGTTTATCTAACAAGTATCGTATTGTGTGTTTCCAATTATATGTATTGATTACTATGTTTAAAACTTGTGATATGATAGATGAAATGTTTGAAGCTTAGCAGTTAAAGCAGAGTATTAGCACTAATAATAATAATAATAATAATAATGAACAATATTTTTCTAGAGCGCCTTTAAAAGCAGGTTCTGAAAGCACAGTAGGAAGTTATAACCAAGTTCTGTATTATTTCTGTATCATAATCATGTCCTCAGACAACACATGCATTTCAGCACTGACATACTGAAATATACTGTATATGTATTAGGGATGTACATGTATTTGTAATGAACAGGTAATGTGTCCTAAACTGTGACTGTATTTATGGGGGACGTCATGAAAGGTGAAGCCACAGTGTCTCTGATGCCCTCTAGTGGCTGGCTTCAGTACAGATTTAACTCTGCCCATTCCCATGTTCGTGAATGGACAACGAGCCAAGCTTACATTTTAAGTTACTTCTCTGCAAATTATTTTCAGGAATAGTGTGTTGTTGTTTTTACAAGTTCAGCTGACCTTGATATCTTCCCCCAATATTTTTCTTTACGATAAATGAATAAAATGGCATGGTTGATGAACTAATTGACAGGTTTGGACATAAAGGTGCTTCATGAACAAGGATGTCCTTTCCAACACACACCTGAAGCTTTTGACAGTTTGGTATCAAAACCATGTCTTGTTCTGCAGTAAATTATGTAACAGACCCCAAGAGGAGAGTGCTTTACAGTGTGTGTTTTTTTTTTTTTTTTTTTCCCCCCTGGTATGTTGCTTTTGATATTGTGATGCTTTTGATATTTTGACTAGCAAACCAAACATAACTGCATAAATTTAATACAGCTAACACTAGCTAAATGCCCTAACAATTTATTGACTGTATGACCTTGGTGAACCCAAAGTAGTTGGTGAGGTTAGCCAGTCACTCCTTTTTAAACAGAGTGCACTGACCGAATGAGTGGAGTGTATAAGAGCACACTTCACTATACAGATGGGTAACTTACCACAGGTGGCAGAGCTAGATGAAAATCATAAAGAGCACTGAGTTTTGTTCTTCAAAAAATAAGTTGTGTGGCTTTGCAAATGATATATATCAGTATATTTTCAGTTGGTACATTACATTTAGCTGCCTATACTTACATTGATTAAAACAATAATAACTCAAAGCTCTAAAATCTTTTTTTTTTTTTTTTTTTTGACAATGGCAAAATCAATATGCTTAGGAAAAATACATGACTACAATTTAGTCTTTTACATATTAATTAATAATGCAGAACTTCGAAGTTAGCCAGTGCACCATCCCATCAATACAGATGAAAGAGTAAGGGCTTTTATTTATTTAAAAAAAAATTTAAAAATTTTTTAATAAAAGAACAAGAATTGAGTCAGGACAAAGAAAGGGACATGTTCATTAACATGACCATGCATTTTCATTGATGCATTTACAATGTTTAGTTCATTTATCATTCAACTTTCTGATCTGGGTCATGGTGGTTTAAATTAGCATATTAGATTGTTTATCATCTAGGGAAATAAACGAGCTAAATTCCTTAGAAAATGTCATGGGCAGATACAAATAATACTGAGAACCTAAAGCCTCTGTCAGTATAACCTGCTGGTATTGTTCTCCTCATGGTTCTTTAGCAAATCCTACTTTACGCTTGAAGGTGAGATTCAAAAATTGGTTTGACTTTAGGTTACTGGACCTGGAGAACTGGAAGAATACAGCACTCTGTTTTTGCAGTCTGTTATATTTACATAACACAGTTGTATGGTGGAGCAATAGCAGTTAATTTGATTAAGAATTCATTGTAGAAGAGTCAGCATGTTAGTCCAGTTTTCATTATTTATATTGTATCCTGATTTTAAATGCTAATGTTTAAGGCACCTGTACACATTTCATAATTTTTGCAAAGTGATTTTAATTTAAACACTTAATTTAAACACAGGTTAGATCTTCATGAATTTGTGCTGCTGAAGAGCCAGCTCATTTAACCTTAAATTAAGAACATTATGAACTGTGCATGCATCATCTTATTGTGCTTCATACTTTCATATTGTATTCATATGCACCTTACATGGTTGTGTACTTGCAGGACAGCAGTAGTTCGGATTCTTTGGATTGGCAGAGTTTGGATTCCGCTAAAAGCTATGACGCGGTGGTATTTGATGTGCTCAAAGTGACACCTGAGGAGTTTGCTGTGAGTTAGTTACTGTACACAAATATAGCAGTGAACATCGTCCTAAGCACTGCTATTGGTCCCTTAGAAGGAAAATATTTTGGATAATCTCACCTGTATACTGTAGATTTCTATCTTCTAAGAACTGTTGCTGCAGTAATAACTCTTATTCAAAATATTCTTATACTCAACATTATCTCAACACACTTGGTACTGTTTGCAGTCACTATTCTACACCTGTATACTGTAATGATTTATAATCTCACTATTTGGTGTCACCCAGGAGAGGATGGACTACTTTTTAAAGTCTGGTTCTTCTTAAGGTTTCTACCTCATGTTTCAGGGCAGCCCTCTTTGCCACTCTTGCCTCATTAGAGGTCTAAATCTACATCCATATTTCTGAAAATCTGCATTGTGACTGTGTCTATTGTTGAATTGAACCATTTACCTTCTAAATGGGAATTTAATAGAGCATTTGACAAGTCACAAAACACAAAAAGCCTTAATTAAAATGGACCAAATTAGACCATGTTTTATGCCTCACTGTTGGGTTTCATGGTTTGAGGTGTTTATTTAAAGCTGCAGTACCGAACTTTTTTTTTTTGGTTTAAAAATTAGCTAAAATCAATTATTGAGCAAGTACATAAAATAAATCAATATTTAAAATTGTCTCCTTATCTTCTTTTCTTCTCCTTATCGTTCTAATATCTTATCCTTACCCGATTCACAACAGTAAGCTTATAATATGATTTATAATTTGAACTGTTGGGTCAGATTTCGCAGGAAACATCAGTCTGACCGCATTTGTCTTTGCGTGGTTACATTACGTCTATAAAAAGAAAGAAGAGCTGGCTACTATATCACGTGTGTGGGGGCTGAGGATGGTGGAGTGTTTGTAGCTTGTTCTTAGAACAGTTGCTGAGAATTTAAATTTGTCATCTAGATGGCTGCTTTTAATCTGGATAGTTCTAAACGCAATCATCATTGACATCTGGAGAATCGGCTGTTGTCAAAACTAAGAAGCCTCAATCTGCGGATAGCCTGCAGGCAAAAAAGGAAAGTGACCGAGAATAAATGCTAAAATAAGAATAAATATCGGCATGGCTTTTGAGAGGTGGTGACAATCTGAAGGGATTGAAGACTCAGAGAAGACTTTTTTTTCTGATGAACAGATAAGATGGTTCAGTGGCTCAGTAGGTGGCTAGCTAATATTAGCGCACTTGTTCGCTTGATTCAGCTAGGTATCGAGTTTCCTGTCTTTTTTTTTTTTTTTTTTTTAAATTGTTTGATTTTGCTTTGGTCAGTGTGGTGAATTGCACTTATTTTCTGTTAGCTATGACAGAGCAAGTCACCTCTACTGTAAGAAAACTGTATCCACCACCACCTCCGTTGTCAAGTATTGGAGCTAATGTACAGCCCATACAGCACGTATACCTGAAACCATCAGATTCATCCGCACAGAGGTGCAGTGCCGAATGACAACCCAAGTTTATTAAATAAATAAATAAATAAATAAATAAATAAATAAATAAAACCTCCCCAAGTAACTTTAAATAAAGTAATTTTATGTTTCTAACAGATATGACAATAGAGAGGCAAAAGTTCAGTACTGCCGCTTTAATGAAACGTTAGGAAATGTCAACTATTAACAGTTTTAAACTTTCTTTCTTTTTCGAAAGGGCCAGATCACTTTGATGGATGCTCCTGTATTCAAAGCAATACAACCTGAGGTAAGGTTCTAGAGCTACACTTCATTTTATCAACCTGTGTAATGATACTGAAACACTGAGAGGCATTGGAAAAGAAAGAATTTTAATCGTTTTCAATGATTTTATTTGCAAAGCAGTTCACATGCTATATCCTTTCATCTGTGGAACATCAACCCTTCACAAAACATGTACAGTGCCCTCCACTAATATTGGCACCCTTGGTAAATATGAAAAAATGTCTTTGTTTAACTTTTGGAGGTTTTGTTTAAAACAAATTACAGAAATACTCTGCTATCATGGATAACAAACAATTGCAAACACAACACAGGTTTATTAAAAAAAATCTTTCTCAAATATAGGTGTGCAACAATTATTGGCACCCTTTTAGTCAATACTTTGTACTACTTCCCTTTGCCAAGATAACAGCTCTGAGTCTTCTCCTATAATGCCTGATGAGTTTGGAGTATACATGGCAAGGGATCTGAGACCATTCCTCTATACAGAATCTCTTCAGATCCTTCAAATTTCGAGGTCCATGCTGGTGAACTCTCGTCTTCAGTTCACCCCACAGGTTTTCTATAGGTTTCAAGTCAGGGGACTGGGATGGCCATGGCAAGTCTTCTTTTTTATTTTGTGGTCATTAAACCATTTTTGTGTTGATTCTGATGTACGTTTTGGATCATTGTTCTGCTGGAAGATCTAACCAAAGCCTATTTTAAGCTTTCTGGTAGAGACAGTCAGGTTTTCATTTAATCTGTTGATATTTGATAGTCCATAATGCCAAGTATTATAACAAAATATCCAGGTCCTCTGGCAGAAAAACAGACCCAAAACATTAGAGAGCCACCACCATATTTAACTGTGGGCATGAGGTACTTTTCCATATGGCTACCTCTCTGTGTGTGCCAAAACCACCTCTGGTGTTTATTGCCAAAAATATCTATTTTGGTTTCATCTGACCATAGAACTCGATCCCATTTGAAGGTCCAGTAGTGTCTGGCAAACTGAAGACGTTTGAGTTTGTTCGTGGATGATGATAGAGGTTTTGTTCTTCAAACCTTTCCAAACAACTTGTGGCGATGTAGGTGACGTCAGATTGTAGTTTACGGAGACTTTCTGACCCCAAGACGCAACTAACTTCTGCAGTTCTCCAGCTGTGATCCTTTTTGGCCACTCAAGCCATCCTCTTCACAGTGCATTGATTTGTTAGGGTTAGCGAACTAACTTTAAGGGAATATGTATTGCCTCATATTTATACTCCTGTGAAACAGGAAGTCCTGGTTGAACAATTTCCTGCTCCGTGTCACCTACGGGTGCTTTATTTATTTATTTTTTTAAATATCAATTATTTTTCTCATACAAATTCATAGGGGTGGCAATAATTTTTGCCATCTATCTTTAACATTTTTTTTTTTATTTATTTATTTTTTTTGGATAAACCTGTTTTGCAATTGTTTGATATCCATGAGAGCAGAGTATTTTTGTGATTTTTTTTTAAATTTTTTTTGAACAAAAGATCAAAAGGTTAAACAATAGACAGCCTTTTTTGTTCATATTTACCAAGGGTGCCAATATTAGTGGAGGACACTGTACTTGAGCCTAAATATTTGTACACTTATCGATGTCTTTTATTTATTTATTTATTTATTTATTTATTTATTTATTTTTGTTACATGTAATACGTGAAATAAAATGCACATTTTAAACTATAGCATGGTTCTTAGCATGTAGCTAAGAAATGCAGTAGAGGCAGTGTAGCATTTAGAGGCTTTAGGAATGAAAGTATTTTAAATAACATTACTTTCTTTAGTAGTTCAGAGATAGTAAGCCATGTTGTAGCCATGTAGCTGTGTCCTTGTGAACCCTTGTACTCAGTCACTGTAGAGATTTTACTGATGTTGCAGATGTGTCTGTGACAGAATTACTCATGCTACGCATTACCAGCTTGTACACATCACAGTATGCCTAAGATGTTTCTCTTCTAAACTATTCTATAAACTATAGTAATCGGTTTAATGAGGTGTGGATGGAAAACAGTCAGGTTTTTTCCTTGTAGAGGGCCAAAATTAATAACCATAACCTCTTCCAAGTGTTCCAGGCAGTCTTTCTAGCAATGATGTCATGCTAAAGTGTTTTATACTTGGCCCATGGTTCTTTTCTCCACCATCTGCTGTCTGGATTGTCATAAAAGCTTTTTTTTAATTCTTCTTCTTCAAACCTGTCATTATGGCCTTTCTCAGCTATTCTGTCCTTGCATCATAGAAGCAGAAATGATGGTATTGTCCTCTATTTAAAGTAACTGAGTGAGACTGTGTATGGAAGGTTTAAGCTTGATCCAGTGTTTAGATTGGTGTGTCTGAGTAACAGTAGTGTCATTAAAGAATGATGTGCAAGTGGTTGACCTACTTTCCAGCAGTCCTTGATTGCCATGTGTCTCTGCTTACACCACTCTTGGACACATATCAAAGAAGATGCAATAGTTTTATGCAGCATGTTTTACAATCAATAACGTGAAGCACATTTATCTTTACCACAAGCAGTTTGGTAAGATTTATTTCTGATTTCTGCAACAGCAATCATGTTCCTGTGAGTATCACATCATTGTGCTAATGTAGAGTCCTGCCGTTTCTCTTGAAGCTGTTTAATGTTGAGTACTGTTTTTGTTTCCATTCTTGCTTCATTGGAAAACATCTCTACGGGATACATTATCGAGGAGGCACATCATGGCTTTGACATTTATACTGTTCCAAATCTGTAATGACGCAATTAATTATATATATATATATATATATATATATATATATCTGCAAGCAACAATTAAGGGGCCAAGCACTAAAGAGGCTAAACAAACATGGCATGGAGCATCAAGACCAACTGTAAAAAAGAGCAATTTTAGACATTGGTATATGATTTTATTCAAAATGGTTGAACATTCATAAATGCAATCAGTTATGATTTAATTGCTTATCATATTTGACCAATAGGTGGTGCTGTGACCAAATTGATCTGATGTGGTCAGTGTGGGATCACAATGATGCACACAAAGTTTGGCATCAATATGCCAAAGCCTTGCAGAGATGCAGCCTCTGAATAGTTTTGCCATCATGCCATCAACTTTGTTTGGCAGTTTAGTATATGAACGCAAAATCCATAACTTTTTGCCAACATGTTCCAAAGATGATCTGAATCGAAATTGGGCCAGTGCTCTAGTAGACGTTCGAAAAATATTTTCAACAAAATGCAAAACTGCAGACAGCAAGTTTGATTGACCATGGCATAATTGGTATCATTGTTCTTGGCATGACTCACGGAATCTATCAAGACCAGTGTCATTACAATGGGCAAAAGGAGTCAATAGCTATTAGCATTTTTTAGAAATAGCATTATTTTTGATCAAGGTGGCACTTCCCTAAACTTTGAGTCCCTACAGAGCATGGTGCCAAATACACATACTGAGTTTTGTAACAATATTTCAAGCCATTCATAAAATAAAGCATTTTATGACTAAATTCAAAATGGCCGACATAGGAAGTTTTCGTATAGTTGGGCTTTGTATACCCCACTGAATGTAAAGAGAATTTTATGATTTTCTGACGAACTGTTCAGAAGTTATAAGCAAAAATGTGCTTTTTTTAATATCTCATGATCACTAGGGGGCACTGTTCCAAAACTGAGCAGGCACCCTCAAGTCATGATGCCTATGACAAATAAGTTTGGTATGAATATGCTAAATTGTTAGAGATATACCCTCGTGTCCATTTTGGCATGCTCTTTGTCGAATTTGTTTGAACGCCATTCGAAAACGGTATGGTTTATCAAAATTCTGTGAATGTTTTTGTTGTAAGTGTCTATGATGCATGCCAATTTTCATGCAAATCAGACAAACGGCCTAGTACGAGTTTTTTAAAAAAAGAAAAAAGTAGGTTTTTCAGGAAATTCAAAATGGCGGAAAAATTACTTCATAGGGTGCAATCGAATCATCTTAAGCCAAGGAATCAGAGGAAAAACAATTTCGTTTCTAGGACTCGTGGTTAAAAGTTAAACCATGAGCCATAAACGTGAGTTCAACTTTGGACATTTGGTGATGCTAGAGGGATTGAGTTAGAGACTCCAAATTTGCTGGATTAACAGTTCAGTCTGTCCTAAGTGTGCCATAACTTTCCCGCAAGTGGTTCTATGGGCTGCCTTAGACTCGAGCAGCAGCAGGAGAAGAAGAAAACTAATGAAAACAATGGGGGTCTTCGCTGGGGCTTGACCACTAATGACACACACACATGCCTTCCTCTCCTCCTCCAGAGCTTCATCATTTACTGATCCAGCCCTCTCATGTTTAAAAATGAATCAGTGTATCATGATTCTCTGATCTGAAGGTGGCAATTCAGTTGCACTGGTTTTGTAATGCACCAATAAATTTATAATGCATTTTATTAAAATAAATTATCTTGTATTCACATTTGTCATATTTGACCAAAGAGTAACTAAATGTTGTGAAAGGTGTGTATCCATGATGCGTTAAATTTACACCACTGGCCAAAAACACCAGTTTCTTTCGTTCATCCATTCATTTGTTCATTCACATAGTAGTTTTGAGCTAGGGAATTGCAGTGAGCATGAACATCAGGCAAGCGTAGAATACATAAGGAAATCCTGATTTTTCAGTATATTGCATATACAAGCTTGATTTCACAAATGTTAGACATCAAATTAATTTTCATGTAGTAACAGTGGCTGATGCCACTGACATCAAATCCTAATTCACGATACTGTAGACCAATTTCTTACATACTAGATATCCAGCATATTTTAACATTTATTGATAGTGATTTTATTTTTAGAATTAATTATAATTAATAGCAAAATAGATTTGGCAGCACAACAGATATAGTTAGATATAGAAATAGTTAGGCACTTTTTTTCCCCCTTTTACTTTCTTTTGCATTTAATTGTACTTGTTTCAATCTGTAGTGTAGTCTACCAGTAATAAGTGAATTAAAATGCACATTGTAGTTGCATGACATTTAGTGCAAATAGCTATAAAAAAAAAAAAATAATAATAATAAAAAAAAAAAAAGTCAGGCTATGCAGCTCATAATCCACTGGAGGGCTGAGTCAGTCAGTGTTCCCTCCACACTACAGGATGTTAATTTCACACAGGGATGTAAGTAGATGGAAGGGGATATGATTTTACACAGCTCACACCACAGGATAATCTTGGAAGATAATAGTTTTAGACCAGCCACAAATTGGGACACGTTTTGTGATCATCGGGAGATGTCATCCTGATTAAATTAGAGTAATATTAAAATAGATGTGAAATCCCCCCTGTATTTTTTTTTTTTTGTGACCTAGTAAATACCTTTTTAATTATAAGCTCTTTTAAATATTATAAATCTTCAAGTTAAGAACAGGCCCAACATGCACTGGAGAGAATTGGTCATGGCTAGGGGGCACAATAGGAGGATATTGCTAAAGTATATTTTGCCTGATTTCCTAAACCTAACAGCCTACATTTTGAGACAAATATCAAGGCTAAGAGTTTTAAATAGATATTCAAGCAGGTTTTCTAACCTTGTAACTTCAATATTTGTGCTGCTGCTATGTTACTTTGTTTAATGTGACATACTATGATCAGTGGTCTTTGCTGACTTCTAGAAAGCACTAGATTTGTTCGTTTTATAGAAGACAGAAGAGTGCTAGAAGACATGCTTCACTTCACAGTTTGAATGTGTTTGGGCTACAGGTCATGAATCAACTTGGGTGGTCTAAAATGGTCGCATTAACAATTTTTTTCCAATAAGGATTAAATGCAAAACTGCTAAAACACGTGGAAATTTCAGCTTCCAGAAATCATGATTTAAACACTTCTGAATAATTCCATTTTTATTTTATCTGTGTTGCCTGAAGGCCTGCTGGGAAACTGTACCATCTGAGCATTTCCATACTTTGTGAACCTGAGACTGAATCATGGGGATTTGAACAATAAAATAACCCATAAAGTTGGGACTTTATAGCATTTAAAAAAATAATAATAATACAGATCACAGCAAATGGTTTGACAGCAGTGGAGCCATTTGTAATGGGAAGGATATGGAACAGATCAGGCAGATACAGAGATAGTCAGAAAGGCAATGGGTTTCATATTATCTTAATTTGTAACCATGACAATGGACTAGAATTCAAGAGCTCTCGTGGCCAGGATGTTTACTGCAGAGCAATGGTATGACCACATTGAGTCCTTATCAGGGTAAGTCCTTATTGTTGTTCTTTAACATGTTTCATCTTTGTATTATAAGCATACTGTTGGGTAGTATTATATAGAACAACAATAAGCTTTATGGTGGAACACTTTTAAAGGATTATTCAGATGATCATGTAAGGATTATAAAATATTACATTTTGATTCAGACTGTTGATGCATTCCAAAACGTTCTTAGCCTATAAACAAATATTTGAATTTGAAAGTGAAAATGGGTAGCAAATCTGCTTGTGTGCTTTTTATATATATATATATATATATGTGTGTGTGTGTGTGTGTGTGTGAGATAAATATAAATAAAATATTATCTCTTTGGTATCAAATATAATGCTCTATTTCGCTTTCTGTCTTAAAAAGTACGTCTTTACATTTAATGGGATGGTAGGATGTTATTGGAGAAATGGACTTGTATGCTGATTTGAATGCTTAATTAACCAAGGCAGAAAGGCTCCATGTCATTAGTGACTTTAGTACCTTTTCACTAGCAAATTTTATGATCTGTAGGGGCTCTGTTATGTACATTGATATACTGACATTGATTCCCAAGCCTATTAACATTGTGTGGGTAGTATAAATTGAAATAATTAGTTATGAGCAGACAAATGAGTCTCAGGTAGTGTGAAATAATGAAATGTTTGACCTGTACAATAGGCTAAATAAATAACAGCTCAATTTCTGAAAAAAACGTTCACTGTTTGGCACTGGTTGATGTTAAATGTGTTTTGAAATAATTTTACTCTAATCAGTGTGAAAGTATGCTGCTTCTGGGGTTTGCACATGACATTCTGGAAAACTGTGTATTGTGTGTGTGTGTGTGTGTGTGTGTGTTTGTGTGTGTATACATACAGACAAAGTGCATCAACATTATTTTTTATTTTTTTTTATTATTTTTTTTCAGTAAATACATTTCCAATGAAGCTATTCACATGACATCAGTATTAACTCATGAAATCCACACATAACGAAATCCTAACATTAAAGTCCATAAAAAAAAGTTGTGTAATAAAGTGGAATATGACAGGAAAAAAAGTATTGAACACGCTAAATGAAATTTATTTAATACTTGGTGGAGAAGCCTTTGTTTGTGATTACAGCTTCAAGATGCTTCCTGTATGAAGAAATTAATCGGCCGCAGTATTCAGGTGTGATTTTTGACCCATTCTTCTAGACATATTGTCTTTAAATCTTGTTCATTTGGATTCAAGTCAGGTGATTGACTGGGCCACTCGAACACCTTGATTTTTTTTTTTCTTTTTTTTTTTTTTTCTCTGAAACCAATTGAGTTTCCTTTGCTTGTATACTTTGGATTGTTGTCCTGCTGGAAGGTCCACCCACTTCTCATCATCAGCCTGGTGGATGGCAGCAGATTTTTCTCAAGTATCTCCCAGTAAAGGGCTCCATTCATCGGTCCTTCAATTATATGAAGGTCTGCCAGTACCATGCGATGAAAAACAGCCCCACACCATGATGCTTCCACTGCCAAACTTCACTGTTGGTATAGTGTTTTAAGGGTGATGTGCAGTGCCATTTTTTTTCTTCAAACATGGTGTGTAGTATGACAGCCAAAAAGTTAAATTTTGCTTTCATCTGACCAGACTAGATTCTCCCAGTATTTCGTAGGCTTGTCCAAATGAGTTGTAGCAAACTGTAAACGAGCTTTGACATGCCTTTTCTTTAGTAATGAAGTCTTGCATGGTGAGCGTGAGCAGTGGTGTGCATTGCCTATTGTTTTCTCTGTGACTTTGGCACCTGCTGCCTCTAAGTGTTTCTGGATCTCTTTCTGAGTGGTCCTTGGCTCTTGGGCTACTTATATTTCCAGTTTTCTTGAGTTAATACTGATGTCTGGTGAAAATTTCATGTGAATAACCTAATTGGAAATATATTTACTGGTAAAATATGTTGACTTGTCCAATACTTATTTCCCCCACTGTATATGTAGGTATAATATAAACTGTTAATGTGCACAAAAGTGGTATGGGACTACATTTAGTTTTTTTAATGGAGGAGGAGTATATTTGTTGTAATAGATGGCATTTGTATATAATATTTAGATGCATTATATTTAGTTTAATTATTTATTGCCTCAATGTTCTTAAAATGTTGAGACTGTATGTTTTAGAATGTCTATTAATTAAAAAGTCTGATAATGAAATATGAAATTTATGGGAGTTACCACTGAATGGTTGGATGTAAAAAGCTTAAACTGCAATATTAGTGTGCAGCACATGATTGGTATGGTATTGATGCAAGAGTAAACACTGATTGTCTTTCAGACACATAGTTAATATTATAAGGTTCCCATTCATTCTTGACATAGATAGAGCCATATCATACTAAGGTCATTATATTAGTCAGTGGCCTAAGAGGATGGAATGTTTTGTTTTTGTCTTTCAAAATGTTTCAGGAGTTGGCCAGCTGTGGATGGAATAAGAAGGAAAAGCACAACCTTGCACCCAACGTGGTGGCCTTCACCCGTAGGTTCAATCAGGTGAGTACAGTGGTCCTGATTAATCTGTGAGGAAGCTTTTTAGGCTTTAAAAATTGGGTGGGCAGAAAAGAGCCTAATCGCCACTGTTAAGTATGGTGGAAAAGCCGTGATTTTGTGGGGCTGTTAATCAGAGACCCTGAAAACCTTATTTGGATACATGGCCTCATGGATTCCATGAAGTACCAGGAATTGTTGTATAAAAATCTGCTTGCTGCTGCCAATAAACTTCATCTGGATTGTGGTTGCATCTTCCAGGAAGACAATGATAAAAAAAAAAAAACAACATCCAGATAAAACAAATCCATGCAAAAATGGTTCAGTGACCAGAGTCAAGCTTTTTGACATGACCATCCTAGTCCCCTGACTTAAACCCTATTGAAAACTTGAGCTGAGCTGAAGAGGAGAGTTCACAAGAGACGACAGAGGACCCTGCAGGATCTGGAGAGGTTCTGTATCGAGGAGTGTCTCAGATTCCTTTCATTGTATACTACAATCTCAAGTATTAAAAGAGGATACTCGGTGGTGTCATGTTGGCAAATGGAGGTTGCACAAAACCCTAAATACAAGGGTATCAATAATTGTGACACACTTTACTAAAATATATTGCATACCAATCATTCTGGCGCTATCTAGAAGCAAGACTCTGGAAGAGTAAGAAACCATGGCTTAGACATGCAGTATAAATATTATGCCAAACCTCAGTAAGAAGGCAGGTTACAAACAAAGGCTCCCTTTACACCTTGCACTGACATGTTTTTAGTGATCCAGTTAGGATCTGATACTTGTTGCCCCGCCAAAATGCCTCCAGGATGAAATTAAAATTTCAGTGGGTATCAGGGGTACTAATGTGTGCCAGGAAAACATTTCTGTCACATGCACCAAATTCAGATCCTTCCATCAGCATGATTCAAAACCCAAGCAACTTTTTTGATACTTCTCACTGCTCAAGCTCTAATGATCCCTTGTCCACGGGAGATACACTTTCTTGTTCTTCTCCAACCTTTTACTGTTGTCTAATCAAAAACAATGTCCAATAAATGGGGCCTTTTTGAGATGACATTCTGCTGCCCACAATTGTTTTGCTTCCACAGGATCAATCACAGGTAGCGGTTTGCTTTTTCAGTCATTTAGCTTGAAATTTTGTGTAAAAGGCACAGGGTGACTGATTGAATTTATATGCCTGACATACTATAATTCCACATTCACTGTCACCAAGTAACTAGTTTTGCCCATTCCTTCATTGAAGGTAAGGTTTTTATCTATCTATTTGATGTTTTAAATTTTATTTGTTTGTCTTTATGACTTATTGTTCAAGCATTTCTTTCTTTATTTGCTTTTGTTTGTGTTACAGTTTTATTATTTAACCCTTCCTTGTGTGGTTTATGCTATTCATTAGGGGTGTAACAATGCATCATGATGCAAAAATGTGACTCTGTGCATTGTGGAAATGTGCAGTTCTGTATAAAAAATTTTATTCAAAATATTCTAAGAATTGAATCACGAGTAGATCATTATACCCCTACTATTTGTTACTTTATCTTGGTGCTTTTATTTTGCTTTCTTCTTTGACTTGTACTTACCTTTTTTTTCCTTTATCAAGATGCTTTGAGGTACCAGTAATTATTATATACTATATATACAAGCTATATATAGTATACAAGCATAAATCTGATTATACAGTCCATTTTGGAGCTGACTTTCAGTGACTCACTTTTACTTTCCACTTCCCACTTTCCAAAAACCATGCTAGTAGATGGATTGGCTATGTTTAATCACCTGTGTGTGTGTGTGTGTGCGTGTGTGCGCGCGCATGGTGCCCTGAAGTGGACTGACCTTCCATCCAAGCTGTATTCCTGCCTCATGCCTAGTGTTCATGAGGGAGGCTCCAGATCAACAGTGATCCTGACCAGGATAATGCAGTTCCTGAAGATGGATGCTTTTTGATCACATCCTTGGGCATGTTGGAAAAAGGCCAGCATGACTGTATATGGAAGTGGTTCCAATTTACCAAGACTAAAATGTCATGGAAGATTAATTTCAGAAAGCATCATTGTTACGACCCGGTCTAGGTCTTGCTGCAACATACAATAAAATAAAAAAGACAAAAGGGTTGGCGAGACCAAGATTGCATTTGCTTTGTTTTTATTCTCCAGATGGAGCACCTTTTATATATACAGTGGTTTCACTCTTCAGAAGTTGGCCAGGCTAAAATAATAAACAAAAATACCCTTTAACTTTACCAAAAGAAAACAAAAATACACCATCTTCCCTCACTCCCTAGCGAACCCAAAACCAGGAGAAAAGAAGAATCAACACAAATGGCGCCGACTTCCTACAAACCACTCTTAACCGTGCACTATTTACAGAGGTGTCTAGTAGTGTGTTAATTAACAAAATAATATATACATATTTATAGAAGTGTTTCAGACGAATCGTAACGGGGCAGAGCATAAACAAAGTCAAAACAGGCATAGGGTCATACACAGGCGAAAAGCACTTCTCTCTACACACAACGCAATGGCAATGATCTGCCCTGGGATGGAGACTGACAAGGCTTAAGTACACTTCCGGAAACATGCAGGCAACCAATCCTGGCGTTCAAGGCCGGAGCAGGCGTGGACAAGACGTGATCATCCACTAGCAAGCCTGAACGTGACGCATGCAGTGGGCGGGGCCTAGAGAAGGGGAGGAGACAAAAGAAACCCATCCCACCACTGACAGACACACAAATGGCACATAGAGCAAACAAAAATACATTAAATAACGTAACAATCATATTTCAAAATGACTTTTCTGTCATCCTAGTGCCATGTTTTAATGTGATGCTTTTGTTAAGGTAATAATTTCAACAATGGTTGTCTCATAAGCATTACCTAAAATTTCTGTCTTGCTGCAAGACACGTGTTTCCTACATAGACCATGAGAAGTCAGCATTTTCTGTGTGCCTCTTTTCATGTGTAGGAATGATTGTATTCAAGGCAAATAATGGCATGTACTAATTTTTTTAGAGGGTATACCAGATTTACAATGCTTTCCCTTTAGGGGAACTGCAGCTTGCTGCCTACTTACTCTTAAAAGGTCCCCTACTCTTTGGTGGTGTGTTCTTAAGAGGACTGGGAAATAGCTTTAGATGAAAGGTTCAGTATGAATGAGAAACACTGGAGCTACAACAAAACGTTTCAGTTTGAAAGAGTGCTCGGACTGTTTTTCTTTGTAAAATGTTGCATGTTCTTTCTACTTATGTTAATGCTTATCATAAAGATAATTTACAACTAACAGAATGAATGAACAAACTGAAACTGTTATGTCTACTGTGGCTTTCCAGAGTTTTCTATTTGCTCACAGTATGAGCGAATGTTGTTTTCATGGATTCCACCCTTGTGTTTTGAGTCTTTTTGTACTCATATCTGTATGAGTATTGCCATGCAGAGCTGGGTAGAAAAATTTACTATGAGTTATAAAGTTTGTTCATGCAAATTACTGTTTAAACTTGTCTGGTGTAGACTGGTGTTCAATTTTCACTTGAGTGGTGATAATTAGTTTTTTGTTTTTTACTAGCTCAAATACAGTGCCCTCCTCTAATATTGGCACCCTTGGTAAATATGAGCAAAGAAGGCTGTGTATAATTCTTTATTGTTTAACCTTTTAATCTTTTGTTCAAAAAATTACTCCGTTCTCATGGATATCACACAATTGCAAACAAAACAAGATATATATATATATATATATATGTGTGTATATATATATATGT
>JANDJT010000190.1:11491378-11507666 GCA_024331685.1 Stegophilus panzeri | reverse complement strand
TCATTTCTTCAGTGTTGTCACATGAAAAGATATAATCAAATATTTACAAAAATGTGAGGGGTGTACTCACTTTTTTGTGAGGTACTGTGTGTGTGATATATATAAAATATGAGTGTGGATGTTAAGGGATAGTTATCAGGCTTTTCCTCTGATTTGTATGCTGTTCAGTGAAAAGTGTTGGGGTTGGGGCGGATCATCATCACCACTTTCTTTAGGGAGTAGGCTCCTCCTCTAAATTCAGCCCAGTACACACCATCTTGGTAGCGGCTGCGGTAGTGCCCACCTCGATACCACACGCCATTGAGGTTGGAGTGGGCACAGGAGTTATACCACCAGCCTCCCTTCTGATAGTGAGCACAGTTACCTGAGAGAAAAATAAGCTGGTTATCTGGTTGACCAATTAAGCATTCATAAATAGCTCTAATAGCTCAAGTTATTAAGTGTGTTATTTACAGCAGGATCCAGCACTGCAATACCAACTGGACTGGTTTAATTTATTTTCATGATTATTAAAAAAGGAAATAATGTAATGATATTTTCTAAAAATTCTAAAAAGGAACTTCTTACATGAGTTTTAAAAATATAATCTCACACCAGTAGCTTATTTTCTTTTAAATCATTGATGACATATAATTCATTTAAATACAAAAAAACCTGAATGAACCGTATACAGTGTTTATGAACCTAATACATACTTTTACATATTCTCTTAATAAGCACCTGATATTAGAACATGCACTCTATACATAACTAATGATATATGTTACATTTGGAGAAAAATAGCTGATTTTAGTCCCCCCCCCCCTTACATTACATAAAAACTTTCTTAGTAGTGGAAAGAGACTTTTGGACTGTACTTTAATGGCTATGTAAAAATTAAGTAACCTTGAGTTACACTAGCCAAATAATAACTAGGTAAATGGTAAAATGTGTGGAACCATTCACTAACTTTGGTACTTGTTTAGATTACACCTTTGTGAATGTTTCACTGGTCTTGCCACTAGTTGTTTTGTTATTGTAATATCATGTACTATATTACACATATGATGTATATCATAAATTCAATAAATCAGTCAATTCTAGTCCTTACCGGTGTATGCATCATGATCTCTGTCCAGCGTGGTGAACTGTTTGCCGTTGTGCCAGGTGAGTGAATCGCCAGCATTGCCATGGTAGCGTCCCACCCGTAGTTTGTAGAAGTCAGCCTCAGGTTCCAGCCTGAAGCTGGCGTATTCTGCAAATGTTTTGCGCCCAGCCCAGTCCTCCAGGGTCACCAGAAGCTTGTAAGTGGCCTGATTGGTCAGCCAGTAAATGTTCTCCAGCCCTAGCCAGTACTCTCCATCTATATTACCAAAGCCTTGCTGTGAGAATAAAAAGAGACTGTAATCTGAGTAAGCAGTGATATGATATACACTTCCTGGTTCTCCATCAAAGCCCCCTTGTTCATTATGGTGTTTTGTTATTTAATCAATGGCATAAGCTATAGTAAAATTGTTTGCTTGGATGTTTACTTCTTATTAATCACTATTTACCATATAATCCATGCACTATAACATACAGGAAAATGGAGCACTCAAATATATGATCTGCAAAATAGACTATCTTAATACACAGAGATTTTTAATGTGTCCTTGTAATATTTATAAATATCAAAAACCTATAGGTTAACGTTAAGCTTAACATATTACATTCTAGGTCTATGTGGATGTCAGGATATTGTGGTTCTAAACATTCAGCCTCTCCAGCTGTTTTTCTCATGCATATGTTTATCAGTCACCATATGCTTTCAATCAGTGTAAAAATACTTCCTTTTGTGTTTCCACTATGATCAACCATGTCTTATAGACCTGATTTGTCAGTTGTCCATTGTTAAATCTGGAAGGGATTCAGCTAATATTCTTGAAAAGTATTGGTCTGTGAGGTTTACTATAAATTTACCACCATACTGTTGCAAGGCTTGGGAATCTTCTCCAAGATTGCTTAAATAAAAGATTTGTAAACCTGTTTCCCTTCCTTCTTTGTAATAATAATGTTACATATCCATTGCATAATTAAGTAATGACTTGCCATGTGTGGTCTGGTGACTGTGAATTAAAGACTTGATGCTGAATAACCTCTAGTCCAGATTATGTCGATTAGATTACAAAATCAGATGCTGTTGCTCATGATGGATTGACTGAAGAGGTCATAGCATCAGAAAGTAGGCATCACTAATCAAAGTTCAGCTCATTAATTTACTTCACTGGTATGCAGCTGAAAATAAATGTAATGCTATGGTTTTGCACTGCCACCACTAGTAAGGTGTGTATGTGAATTTTTAGAATTAGACATAATGCACTGGTGATACTTAAATATATTTCCCAAGATAAAATACTAAGAATCCATTCCCATGTTTACTCTCACCTTGTAAGTCTCCCAGTTCCTGAAAAAGTTCACAGAGCCATCCATGCGTCTCTGGATGACTGTCCAGCCTCCAGGGTCCTGTTTTTGGTCACACCATACCTGCATCAGCTTGTTGGTATTCTCAGGCTTCACTAGGTACATGCCACTGTTAGTGTGTCCATCTTCCATGGCCTGCAGACAGTCTTTCCAGGGGCCTAAGACAAAAAAAAGAAGCTAAATGACTAAATAAACAATGTGCACCTGACTTGAAAGAATAATGTGAAGGCTCTTCTTTGTAGTGCTTCATTCAAATCCCATAGTTTGAATCATAGCCCTCTCCAACAGTGTTCTCCTCTTTGAGGAAGTCTCTTACTATTTCTAGTAGGATTCCCCTGGGTTCACATTCCAATTTTGGGATTACTGTAGTGTAGAGGGGGTTATTCTGTTTCAGTGGGCTGCCCACTGGCTCATGCCTTTGTTTCCTTTTCTCTTCAGCTGGTAAAGCTCTCAACACAACACTGGCATTGACTTTGGCTGCCATTTCTGGCCTTGGAAAATAAGTGCATTTTGCAGGCCAAGCACAACATGAAAGCTAAAGAGTGGCCTGAATCTAATACAGTGTAACAGTTGCAAATTGATTAATGCACTTCCTATTTCTAAAGTTCCCTAGTCAAGTATAATGTTTTTATGTAGATGTGTCAAATGATACAAGTTCCATATTTTCCAGTAAATGATATTTCATATAAGCTCTCAGAATCCTTAAGAAAAAATCATTTTTGCTCTTTGGTTTAGTTTTGTTTTAGCCAGTTTTGCATGAATTAGCGCCAATTTTCTTGTTACTCTGAAGTTCTGTGACACATTGCCATAAACTTTTAGTATTTACTACTAATTTAGCAGATTGTAACTTAGTGTGATGGTATAACTCAAATTTAAAACTCATATCCTTTCAAATCACAATGTACCAAATCTCCATTTGAAGTTCACAACCCTGAGAGCAAATTTGAGTAGCAGTCTGGGAAAACCCTTTATGTGGTGAAATGTTGACTATTTCTATTAATGGAATATGAATATATTATTGAGCATGAACAGCTGCATTTACAGAGATATATTTATGGTGTTATTTCATTTATCCTTTATGATTGATTGGTCACGCTACTAGTTTGTTTAGGCCTATTTTGGGAAATGCAATAGGCCCAACTAAATTTAGGTACAAATATAGCTGCAAGCAGCAATTATCTGGGTTCAAGCCGTTTAGGGCCCTTAAAGATGTTAAAAGATATTACTTAATATTGTGCACACACAAGCACCTTAATCAAAGAAAAGGCAAGATAATTTAAAGAAATATCGGCTTTCATTAAGCTTGTCTAATACTTGCTAAATATTGCTTGACCAACGTCTTCCATGTTTTTCAAGATACACAAGTGTCCTCATATATGCTAATTGGGTCTTGAACAAGGACAATTCTTGCAAGATTTATTTATCAAGTCTATTGGACCACATTTATTGCCAATTTCATGTTTTGTTCTGCTATAACACCACCAACTGGTCACGTGCAGTAACGTTTTTTTTTACTATCCTCAAATTGAGCCCATACACATGTACCCCAAGTTTCGTGAAAATATGTAATTCCGTTCGAGTTATAGCCATTTAAGTAAAAGTGGCTATGTCCACTTGAAACGTTTTGATGTGCCCTTGCGAGGGTAAATTCAAATCTTCAACTTTTTTGATAATTATTTATATAAGGCATCCAAAGAATTGTCCTGCAATAGTGTTGTTTCAGTTGAGTGAAAGACCTAGGACTAGTTTGCAAAATGAGTTTTTTTTAACTACTATAGTGCCACCAATTGAGCTCAGACTGAGGCCTTACATAAGCATATCAAGATTGGTGAAAATATCTCATTTCGTTTAAGAGTTATTACTATGTAACTAATGTGGTCAAGTCCACAACCTTACTTTTGGCATCTTGTTGACACATAAGATCGAAAAAAAAACAAACCTTTTTTTAAAATAATTATTTATAAATAGACTCCACAGAATCTTGTAGCACTTGTTCATTGATATTGAGTGAAAAACCTACAACTAGTTCGCAAAAGTATGTTTTTAAAATTATTTGAAATATTTACCTAACGGTCACCAATGATTGGAGGCAAGGTTGTTTTGAATACGAAGAGCTATCAAACGATATATATTACTTGTGTTTTTTGACAACACAGCATTATATACAGCCTTTAACACCTACAAAAACCGTGATATGGCCACCTAGTGGCTGATTTTGTTTAAACTTTGCACAAGAGTCAAATAGGTCCACAAAGATTCATTCCGATCGGCCATTGTTAACCTTGTCTAATAGCTGCTGAAAACTGATTGGCCGATGGTGACCATGTTTTTCAACGTATGTGAATGTCCTCATAGACACTGATCGCACCTGAGACAAAGACGCTATATGCAAATTTTGAAGTCAGTCAACTGTTCCATAGTTACAGCCAATTGCATGTTTTTTTGGTATTACAGTGCCACCATGTTGTAAAACTGTGCGAATTTGTTTGGGCGACCATAGATTGACCTCATACATAAGCGTATCAAGTTTGGTGAAGATGTCTCATTTCGTTCAAGAGTTATAGCCATTTATGTAAAATTGGCCACGCCTACTTCCTATTTTTTCCACGTACCGTAGCTACCTCAAGTCAAAAGTAAATTTTTATTTATTTATTTTATTTATTTTTTTTTTTATAAGTTTTGACAGCGAGACTCCATAGAATCATTTGCCACTGATTTGGTCCTGATCAGACGAAAAATCTAGGATTAATAATAATAATAATAATAATAATAATAATAAAAAGTAGGTTTTACAAAAAAATCCAAAATAGCGGAAATTTTTTATAGGCGGAAATGAAATATATTTTGGAGATATACATTTAGTTTGGTTTGCACTTGAGTCTATGACAAATGGTCTAGGAGATATGAGCAGTTTTGTATTTTTGATCGCTGTAGCGCCCCCTATTGACTGATTTGGTCGAATCCATGTTTCTGAGTAGCGAGCAAAACTACTACCATCTGACCAAGTTTCAAGTCTCTAGACCTTACAGTTTGGTCTGCCCGATCAGTTTTATGGCATAATAATAATAGTAATAATAATAATAATAATAATAATAATAATAATTACAATAGGGTTTCAGTGGTACACCTACTGTAACCCCTAATAATAATAATAATAATAATAATAATAATAATAAATATTTGGCGCAGTTAACAGACACAAATATGTCCGACCAGGCTGTTGAACTAAATACACGGGTTTAGTAAAAACCCTTTTTGAACAGTTCTTTAATTAACCAAAGTAACCTATCAATTGTACCTTTTGTGTAAAATGTGTCTTCGTGTACTTTCCTGGCAGTGTGCTGTTTTGTTTTAGACTCAACATAAGCCAAAGCTTAATAAATATTTATCCCTGCATATTATCAGCCGAAGATTACTTGATAAATAGCCATCAGCAAGAAGCCCTACTGATCTTCTTAGTCATCAGTCTAACTACAGTGACAGGCTGTCTGGCTTCTAGTTTTTATTATAGCCTGATGATGTGAAACACCACAGAAACACTACTGATAAACTTCTCATCTCAACCAGAGCTTGTTGCAGCATTCTTCTTATGAAATTACCAGAACACCACTTTGTGTAATGTTTTGTTTTCACTCAGTTAATCCCTTAACATTCTAGCATGGACAGTAATTCCTTAAGCTAGATATCAGTGGTGAATATGATTGTTGTCAAACTTGCAAATTAAGAAATGGATCCTGTGCACGTTCTGATTTTCTGATGTTTCTGAAGTTCTAGATGTTTTCTAGCTGAGCATTAGCCCAGTGTACTTGTCCTGTTAATATTCATAAAAACTAGCAGACTATTAGACTGTTATGTTTGTTGGCTTATTATCCTGGAGCCTGTAAGGCTTTCTTACAAACCTGTGTGTCAGCATTTCTAAACTTTCTCTTGGAATCCTCCCCCTGTTTAATTGGTGGTGGAGGATTTTCCAGTATGGACTGGTTGCCACAACACAGACCTTTTTCCAAAAATATGCAATTATGGAATAGGAGGCAATACTTATTTCCCAGCTAGTGGCTTCTATTAGATAATCACTGTGTATATTATTCTTTTTTTCATATTATGTTATTTTCCTGTACATATTTTAGTTAAGCCATTCAAAGTTTTGACTTATTATATGTTAATGTTTCCACTATGAACTGTTATGAATTGTTCCTGATTTTATTAAATATTCTGTGACTGATTTGATTTTAGCCCCAGTAGCTTTAGGTGTTCAACATAGGGGAGGAAACAAATGGTCGAATGGATAGCTTATTTTTCTAATTTTTCTACACTTCCCCTAACATATCTATCACTCTCTCACATCAATTCAGTTTTATTTTTATACCATAGATATTAGACAATAGACACTGTCACAAAGCATCTTTACAGAAATTTGTATGTGCACTAGATTTGTATTTAGGTCCCTTCTGAGAAAGACAATGCCAATAGTGGTCAGGAAATACTGCCTGAATTTTAAACCCAACCTTTTCCTTACTGTCACCTCATTGTGAGAGCTGTTATATATAAAATTTCCATTCATTCTGTTCATTACTCTGCTTCCCATATATAGCCACTTATCTGGCAAAATACATAAACCCATAAGTGTCATTTACTCTGAGGCATGATAAGTAACCACAGATATAAATTTCTTTTTCATTTTTCCATTCGGTTTGGTTGCTCAGGTAAATAATAAGGTTATGTTATTGTCACTGCAGAGTTAATAGGAAAATATACAAACTAATTCTGCGGCATAACAAAAGCCTCATATTCTGATTGTTAATAGCAGGCAGTCTATGCAACATTGAACTGATACAAAGGCTGCACTATGTTACAAAGACCGTTGTGTAAACAAAGGTAAACTGCAGACAGATGTGCAGGGTGAACAACGTGAGCTACCACTGCCTTTTTCCAGGTTTAAACAGATTTACTGTGGCTTTTTGACAAGAGTACACCAAAGTCTATTAAAGTGCATCTTTGTAAAATAAATGAACAAAATCCCTAGAAGGATCAGTGATTGATTTTTATTTTTTTTTATTTTTTTTTTTTTGGATGGCTGGTTGGTTGGGGGTATTTGTTTGACTATTGAATGACTTCAGGTGGAATGATTGTCTTTTTACCACTCTGGTACTTTTTAGCAAACTGTTACCTGGTCCTATTGTTCTTTTATATCACCATGCTACTGTATTGTATTACATCATGGTCCTGAAGAAATTACATTTCATTTCAGTGTATTTAATTTCTGTGAATTAATGACAATAAAAAAAAATATTTGTATTAATGCTTAAGTCTTTAATATGTATTTCCTGGATTTTAGCAGATTCTCTGGTCAACTGGTTGTTTTTTTTTGGGGGGTTGGGGTTTTTTGTGGTTCTGGCCCCTTTTGAGAATACAATTGTCCAATTACTTATGTTCCTCTAAAATACCTTGGATGGGTCTGTATATGCAAAGGACTGTGATGTCCCATGTTACCACTGTCCAGTTACCAGTTACTGTCATGTAAATTGTTTATTTAACCTTTGGATACTTAATGATGTAATGTTCTTAATACTTGTATCCACAAGTAACCAATGGATCCACAAGTAACCAAATTGAGATGACATAATATACCATACTAGAAATCAGTAAGTTTAAGTAAACAAAATTCAGACTATAGATAGTACAATTCTTACAGTGTCTAGTGACCTCACTAGTTTAACCCTAGTTTTAGAGTAAAAGCTGAAACTCACCAGAGGGCTTGTTGGTTGTAGATGGACTGTGAGTGCCACTTGGCATGGTGGGTAGTGGTGGTGGAACTTTGAGGTTTTGATCACTCTGGATCTCATTGGTTATTTGGTTGTTGCGGTTATACATAGGTGGTTGGTATGGCTTGTTAATAGGTGGAGAGGGCCTGGGTTGAGGTTGTGGCTGGGGTTGGGGCTGTGGTCTAGGTGCCATCACTGGGGGTCCCTTCTGACACTGTACCTCAAGTAGAGCAATTAGAGCTGACTGATTGTTTGCCAGTGATGACAAATGCTGGTACTTATGTTCCAGATCTTTGTAGCGGTTGGAAAGCTGCAACAACTCTGATGTCTGGTTCAGAATCTTGTTCTCCAGTTGAGAAAGCTCCAGTGCATTGTCTCGCTTGCGGATGATCTCATGGAGAAGCTGCATGTAGAGTTGTGTTACACGAGAATTCATGTTGCGCGATTCTTTGCGCAAGAGTTTCACCTCATTGACAATACCACCATCAACTTCCACAAGCTGCTGTAGAGTCTCAATCTGCCTCTTCTGCTTGTGGAGTTCAGTGTTAACAAGTTCCAGCTCCTGTTTATTCACCCGATTCTCCAGTACAGCCTCGGGCTCCTTTGAATTAACGCAGATAGCCCCTGTGACCTTCTGCTGGGGAACAATGAAGGTATAAGAGCACTTGTCCTGGGCAGTAACTTCTGGGGCCCTGCGGGTGCGTGAACCTGAGAGGAATCCAGGCTCTGGTCCTTCATCACTGTTGTCAAACTCCTGAACTCCATTGCTGCCTTCCAGTAAGGGGAACAGATCACACACCAGGAGTAAGACCATCAAGACCAGTGCTGGGACTTCCATGGTAGCACCAACACACACACCTAATTGTGCTGTGAGCTACTGTCATAGATAAGGGGGAGTGTGAGAGATGAGGGAAGGGGAATTAAAGAGTACAGAGAGGAAAGAAAAACCTGTAAAAACTGTCAAACATACAACTAAAGAATGTTTTCCCTTATGAAATGCCAGTACACATTACTAAGAGAAATGGGAAACCTGCCTAACTCCACAGCTGGCATAAAACCTTACATTCTTTGAAGACTTTGTATCCAAGTTCTAGTTTACTAATCATTTGAATAAATTGTAAGATCCTCTCATAGCATGTTTTCCAAATCCACTTGCCTGCACATGCCTCTCTAAACTATATAATACATCCTGCTCCAATCCAGATGGGCAATGTGTCACCTTTGCTTGCTGAGCTATAGACATGCCAGAGAGACATTACTATGTTCCTATACAGCTGGTAGGGGGAAAGTGAGGAGTGTATTGGAAAGTATTCATTTGTTTGTAGAGATTATGGCACGTCATTGACCTCAGTTTGGAAAGCTCTTAGCCTTACTGGAGATTTCAAAATGAACCCACATTCTTTAAAGCTTCAGATGAGACAGATTATGATTAATGTTTGAGGTTCAACATTTGTTTACTTAGCAGTCGGTCATTAGACTTAGCAGATAACATATATTCCGGCTTCCTATAATAAGCTAAACTCTCCCACATTCTCACAATAGTCCATCCCTGACATCCTGTTCCACAGCAAGCGGCCCACACAGTACACCAGATCAGACGCCTAAATCTAGTTGCTAGGTGATTGGGACTGTTTTTAATGATGTAAGTTGAATTTGTTTGTATGAATGTCCTGGCATTGGTCTGATCTGGCTATCTGCCACACCAATGAGTGTTTGCAGACGCCACCTCCTATCTTTGACTTCAAGCCTTAACCTCACAGAGAGTGGAAAGTCTGATGTGGCCTGCAGTTTAGGCCAAATCACACTTTGTGGCACTTTGATGAAAAGTGTAGATGTTGTTACCTATGATTTCCAACCAAACCTTACAGCAATCAGGCAGTCTGAGATCTAGTCTGTCACTGTTTGCCTGCTATAATTCATGCTGGCAGTTATCTGTGATGTTTAGCTAAATTTTAAATTGACTTGACTTTGGTTTCTTATTAAGAAAACTGAATATAGACACATGAATGGAGGTGAATGAGAGGCTTCTACATAGGAATAACATGTTGTCTTGGGGATTGTAATGGAAAGCTGCTGGTGGATAAGATTACAGAAAAATGCTGTACCACACATAGACCATTCTGTCCACATGCATGTACACATAAATCCAGGACTTCACTGAGGTAGAGATAGGTCATTTAAATGTAAAAGTGCTTACAAGATTCACTGTCTCTAGAGTTTGTGTTGGCTTTTGTAAATAGTATATTGAGATATTTTGCTCTAGTCAGTATTTTTTCAACTTCTTTTTTTTTTTTTGAAGTTGTTGTGCATTGAACAGCCTCCTGTAAGCTTGAGCTGGAAATATATCTGTTAAAATGTTTACTCATCTTTCCTGCTCTAGTAGTCAAGAACATTAGTCATCTTGTTCTCACTGATCAGAAGAAGGACACATTTGACCTTGGGCTCTATTTGGAATCCTCTGGAGATAATGATGGGAGTGTTCACTTCTTTTGCTTTTCAATATCTTTGTAAATCTGGGAATAAAGCCAGCATGGATTAAGTCTCCCTGCAGTCCATGTTAAAAAGAAAAAAATATTACTACTAAATATTACTACAGATGATTGGGTTATGAAAAACACATCTGGGGAAAAAACAGAGAAAGACATAATAAAAGGCAGTTGTGTAATTAGGAGTTGTGATAGAAAGGAATGAGACTGGGATAATATCTACCGTCACATGGAAAGTGCACATGCATGATTTGGAGAAACTGATGAGTCTAGATCATTTATTCTGATCAGCCATTTATCTCACCCTGACTAGCCTTTAAAAAAAAATGGAAGCTGACCAAAATGGAGCCACTGTCATATTCAGTTTGTCACCTAGCTGTAAATTTATACCAGTCTCACAGTCTCATAGAGCATTCTGAGTTTTTGATCACTGGTTATGAACAGATAAAATTATTTTTACAAAGCTCAGCACTTTGTCCAGCTGCTAATTGAATCAGTGAGATCAAGCACAAAAAATTCACTAACAACCACAAATCCTTTATTTAAATAAAGAAAAAAAAAAGAGAATTTCTCCACAGTTCCTCGCCTTGTTTGTAAAATAATTCTCATAAGAACAACCCTGATCTCATCAGTTTTTCCACTTCCGTGCTTAAAGGAAAAAATAATAAGGCATTCCTTGTGGGAAGTCTATTTCTCATGGGGCACATGGAGAAAATCCCTGACAGCAGTTCTAATAGATGTGTAATGATGGGTTGAACAGTCAACTGGAGGAGAAACTGTTACTTGACCAATGAGAACTCCCTCTCAACAGTTACTGTCAGCCATGAGGCAATGCCAGTGTTTAACTGTAGACCAGTTGTGGTTTCACTTTCACATGTGTGGATTCATGTTTGCTTTGAGGAACATGACCTGTGTGTGTGTGTGTGTGTGTGTGTGTGTGTGTGTGTGTGTGTGGTTGTGTAGATCCTTTTATAAACTGTGTGGAGACCCACAACTGTAGAAACACAATAATATGAGTTGAGTGTGTCTGTGTATGCGTGTCTGAGTTTGTGAGTCACAGTGATGGGGCAGTCTCCTGGCTAGTGGGGGGGACAGAAGATACTAGGGCAGATGTGACTCTGTAAGGGCAATAGTAGAAGAGATTTTGTAAACAAATAATTGTCTCAGTTCTACCCCTTCTCCTACATGTACACACACTCACACCAAGCAGGTCAGAGTGTGATGGTCTCTCTTTTATCAGTCTATGGAAATCAGTGACCAACTACATGCAAATATCTTATTCAGGCTTTGTAGGTATTTTGGGAAAGCTTGACTTTACATTTTACATTTACAGCAATTACAGTAATCATGAAAAACATGGTTTAGTGTTTTTGTGTCACACTAAACTTCTGTCTAAGAGACTAAACCTTGGTCTCAGTAGTGTCTACTGTACAGAACAACCAGGGGACAGAAGAAAATTCCATTAGTCCAGCCTGAGGTGTCTGTGCAGCTGTGTTTCAGTTGATAATTAGAGGGTGAGTGGGCGTGCCTACTATTTTTTGTTCTCTCTCTCTCTCTCACTCTCTCTCTCCCCCGCCCTCCCCCTTTCTTTCTCCCTTCTTTCTCTCTTTCTCACTTTCTCTCTCTGTTTCCCCTCTCATTTTAACCTGAGCATGGCATTCCATGAATGCTTTCCTTGCTCATTAGAGCAAACTGAGATCCTCTCCCTTCCCACACAAACATGTAGCAGCTGATGAGACTCAAACTCCTGAATACATGACCTCATACTATTACCTTCGCGCACCTTCACTCCAGGTGCACTGTTAATATCTGACGAACTCCCATGTTCTAATCTACCATTAGCAGGATTTTTCAGCTTTACAAGAATTAAACCATTTAACCATCTACTTGCTGAAATGGACAAAATGCTTCGTATACGTATTCTGTTTTATATCATACTTGCTTTATTGAGACAAAATTGTCTTTTTTCCCAGCAATTTATCCACAAATTGTGAATGTAACATCTGCATATATCACCGGCTACATACTGTAGTGAATTCTGCACTGACACTTATTCAAGTGCAGTTTTTCTGATCAGCCATAGTGATCATCCTAAAGCTCCCTTATCCAAACAGAGCCCTGGCAAAGTGTACAAAGCCTAATTCAGTCCTCTCTTCCCCTCTACCTTGGTCTTTCCAACACTGCAGCTGTACAGGGCTTCCTGAGGGATGAAACAGTCCCTAACAGCACCTTCATCCTGTTCTGTTTCTAACTATGAAGTGTCAGAACTTCTTTCTCCCAGGACTTCCATCATCATCTCTTTTCTCTCTGCTTGGTCTGTGTTTAGAGTACTCATTTCATTATGAGGGGCAAGGATCTGATTCTCACGTCAGATCATTTGTCATTGCCTTCTGCTTCGTTGAATGGTAGGTAACTCGTTAGTAGAAAGTATCTCTTTTAATTTATTTTCCCTCTATTCATTCAAATCTGAAAATATTACTCATGATAGGAATAATTATTTTGACCTTGTGGGGAAATATTTGGCTGATCCTCAAGAAAAAAAAGGGTAAAGGTTAGGTATAAGCATAGCATTATTTGTATGCATATGTATTCAGATCTGTGATGAAAAGGTGTGAATTCATTGTCTCTTAACAGAGCACACATGACCCAGATCTCTCAATCCTCTTGCCTGTGACTCACCGTTGGTTTTCATTTTAACACAGAAGAACTTAGCCCCAAAATTTCAATTTGTCCCATTGTCCTGTGTATCCGACTGAATTTGAACTCCCAATAGCTCCTAATAAGAAGGCAAAGTGTTTACAGAATAGCTCAAACCACAAAATCTGAACATAACTTTGTGCTTCTTGGTTTTATACTTCATGACGTTTGGTTTAGATAAACACCATGCAATTAGAAAATACAAGAACATGTTTTTTTTGTTTTGTTTTGTTTTTTTTTAAATGTGACATTGTGGTAAGCCAGAAGCAATTATGTTTGCAACTTGTGACCTATTTTCATTTGCAGAGAATGAAGTAAGTGATTGTCTTACCGGATAATTTCACCTTCTTCAGCAGTAGTCCTTCAGTATCCTGCAGACGTTTTAGGAAGATTTACAAAGTCTCTCTGTTACAGCTTGTGATGGCGCTAGGATCCCCCGCACTCTCTTTCTTCTCCCAATCTCTGTCTGCTTTTAGTGTGTAAATCTCCTGCTGTTTGCTGGTATGTGTCCTAAATGTAGTGGAAACAGGTCTCTCTTCCCAAGCTTCCAATTAATCAGCTTTGCCCATTTGGAGACACTAAGGCTGTGAAAGTCCCAAACACTACAGTCCTCTTGAAGACTTCAAAATTGATTAGATTAGACAAATAACCTCTGGGACATGCAAAGTCCTATGCACTGGAAATGAAAATATGAACCAGTAGCCTTTGATTTAGATCCAAAAATCTTGGTTACAAGACCATGTGAGCTGAACCAGAAGTCTTCGTTTTGTAAATAGATCCTCTACTGTGGGATCCCAGAGGAACCCAGAGCTGTCAGGGAAAATAGGATGCCTTCCAAAAAGAACATAAGAGGAAAAGACAGTTGGTTTAGATCTTCTCCAGGCTTTCCGTAGCAGAGAAGAGCAGCTGCTTGAAGTTCCTCAGTGCTTTGGGGAGACATGAGAATCCCCTAGTGTCAGCCAGCCTGTGGGTGTGAGAGCATGAATGTGTGTCCTGTCACTTTCTCCTTGATGAATACATCACCCCTGTCATACTAGTGTACATAAGCTCTCTTCAAGTGTATCTCTCTTCCCTAAATGAAAAACTGTTCTGGTACAATGTCTCAACAAACAGTAATGTTTGATAGTACCGCCCCTCTCCCTAGTTCTCCGCCTCTTGGCACAACAGTATTTATGAGCAGGATACAAATCCCCCACCCATCTGGTCTCTCTCACTCTCTCTTACTCTCTCACTCACTTACTTACACTCACACACACACTCTCTCTCTCACTCACACACACACATATATATATATATACACACACACACACACACACACACAGACCCACACACATGTACATGCACACATAACCCCTCACCTCTACTCTGTCTGTGGTTATTCCTGTACTGTTGGCTGTCAGCTGTAATTTGCTGAACAAATTTCTAATACTCTCGCGCTCTCATGTCACAGTGACAAGATTAGAGTTGGTCAGGAATATGAAAACAGATTAGTAGTGGCAGGTAAAATTATTGGGGCAGGAGGCAATGTGATTTTAGCAATGTTATTAGACTTTGTTAGCTGGCAAACATTTTATGCAATTAAAATTAAATCCTAATGTTAACCTCAGTGGTTTGATGGTTCCTTACCTTTCATACAAGTTGCCTGTTTTTTGTTGTTTTTTAAATTCTGGCAAATTTGAGATAATGAGTGCTGCTGATGTGTGTGTGTGTGTGTGTGTGTGTGTGTGTGTGTGTGTGTGTGTGTATAGGAAATATACCAAATTCTGTATTTGTCTTTTCAAATTTTCTTCAAAATTCTAAGTGTCTTTAGTGTTAATAAAGACTTAAGGCCCTGAAAGTAGCAGGGCTCATAAATCCTGAAAAGTCTATGCTGGTGCTGTTAAAATCCTTAATTCCCAAAACAGGCAGTGAGTTTTAGGATATTTACAATCTGCCCCATCCCCCGCTCCCCCAGAGTAGGCCCACTCATAAAGAGACCTTACTTACATTAGATGTTCCCTAAGCAGACAAGCTTGATGGAAACGGCAAGTTATTTAACATGTATAAAGAAATCTGCTAACCTCCACACATTCCATTTTGGAAATCTGATCAATGCATTTACAAGCGCTTCAGCAATCTGATAATGGAAAACTGAGTCATGAAAACATTAGTCGCTCAAGAATCAGATTTATTTTTTCCCCACTAGAAATAGCCATCCAAATAATTGTTTGAGTTAGGGTAAAAAGGCGCAGGTTACTTGTTACACAGAGTTTGAATTTTAGAATAAGCAGTGGTGGTGATGTAAATAAATGTGAAAATAATTTAATCTCCTGTTATTAAAATGGTGTATTACTACATACAGGCAGTACAAACCATTCTTTTTGTATACTTCCACATTCAGATTTGTGTTTTCAAAAATGAGTACAGTACCAAAAATGTGCCCGTCTCTAACCTCTAACCAGCTTGTTCCACACTTTGGCACCAGTAACTGTGGAACTGTTTCTTAGCTTTTTTCCATAACCATTGGAGTTTATTAGTTTTTAGAACTGGTATACCTATGTATATAGGTCGGCAACGTTGGCAGCACATATCATCTCAAATAGAACCCTAGTAAATTTTTTTTTTTTTTTTTTTTTTTACTAACTGGAAGTATATGCCACAATGGCGCATGACATCATACGTATGCTAGCATTAGCAAACACCCAGAGTCAGCGATAATGACTTTCTTCAGTTTACTTTCTGTCAACGTTACCTTTTATTCCCAACATGACCTCAGTCACCAGCAGACGGAGGCGAAATCGTCCAGTGACTAAGGAAGAAACTGTGTAACCTCCAAGTCCTCTAAGGGGAGCATTTTAAACACCATGGAAATCAAACTGATGCACGAGGACAAACTTATGTTTATATCTAAAATGCTCCACTGTG
>JANDJT010000190.1:11472890-11490678 GCA_024331685.1 Stegophilus panzeri | reverse complement strand
AAATTATTTTTTTTTTTTTTTTTTTTTTTTTCTTTTTTTTTTTTCCCTGAAGTACATATATGGTAATTACCCATCAGTGTCAGTTTCTGACTGGAGATTTTTATTCAATGCACTGTTTCTCAAACCAACAGTGTTACCAAGATGTTTAATTCTAGCAATGCTGCTGCACATGATCCATTTGTACCGAAATCACACGCACGATCATGTCAGTGTCACTCTTGTGCTGTGAATGAACCACCATCCAAATAATATCTAATAAGCTGTAGCCATCAGCCATAGATGGATAGGGTAGACAAGGTGCTGACACATTGTGGATAGCATCAGATGGGCTACAGCCAGCAAGTGTAAATCTACAAAGTGTAGCTGAACCTAATAAAAATGGCTACAAAATGTGGGGAGAGTGATGTCATGTGAAAAAATAAGTACACCCCATGGAAATTTTGGCCTTTTTCTGTGGAAAAAGTAAGTATGCCCATGGCCTCAGAAGCTAGTATAGCCCCCTTTAGTAGAAATAACTTCTTGTAGGCATTTTGCATAATTGTCCACCAGGCTTGCTGGAATTTTTTGACCACTCCTCCATGCAATATTCTTTCAGTTGCAAGATGTTTGAGGGTTTTCTTGCATGTACTGCCCATTTCAAATCCCCCCACAACATTTCAATGGGATTCAAATCTGGGCTTTGACTAGGCCATTCCATAACCCTCCATTTCTTCTTTCTGAGCCATTCCTTGGTGGATTTGCTAGTGTGCTTAGGATCATTATCCTGTTGAAAGGTCCACTTTCGGTTCAACTTCATCTTTTGGACAGATGGCCTAACATTATTTTCAAGCGCTCTTTGATATGATGCAGAATTCATACCTTGAATCAATGAATTCAAGCTGTCCAGTCCCTGAGGCAGCGAAGCAACCCCAAACCATAATATTTCCACCACCATGCTTCTCCATAAAAGCTGTCTTTGGTCAGCACCAAACATGTCTGCTGTTAGTGTAGCCAAACAGCTCTATCTTTGATTCTTCTGTCCAGAGCACATTATTCCAAAAGGTCTGGTTTTTGTCTATATGCTTATCGGAAAACTGTAGTCTTGCTCTAATGTTCTTTTTAGACAGCAAAAGCTTTTTCGTGGCACGCCTCCCATGCAAGTCAAATTTATGCAGTCTCTTTCTGATTATAGAAGCATGCACTTTCACAACAACAGTTGCGAGACTTACTAGCAGATCATGTGATGAAATTTTGGGGTTCTTGGAAACTTCTTTTTACATCAGTCTGCTCATGGGCTGAATTTGCCGGCACAGCCAGTCCTAGACAAATTGGCAGACATTTGATATCTGAGCCACTTGTATTCAAATTTCAAATGATTTGGAGATTTTTTTTTAAAAATCCCTTGCCAGGCTCATACACATCCACAACCTTTTTTCTGAAGGCCTTACAGATCTCTTTCAATCTTGGCATGATGTCGCCACACACCTCAGTAACAAATAATTTTTTCTTCTGCTTGTTCTGGGGGGAAAAAAATAAATATATATATATAATTGAGGTATGTTTCATGAAGAAAGAATGTTGAGCTATTAAACAAAATTGTTTTCTGTCATATCTGTGATTTTGTTTATTTGCTACAAAGTGAAAAAGCCAAGTGAACATCCTCCAAGTATGGTGATTCCATCATTTTGCCATGGGTTGTACAATATTGTAAAGGATTGTGTAAAGCATGTCTATACTTCAGAAGCATTTAGAAATAATTTCTGCAACCTCCTGATATGACTAAAAAGAAGTACCATTTTGTGTGGTAGGTATGTACTGAAGCACTCTGGTCACATGGATAAGGAAAATATCTGTGATCCCATGGTATTTGGAAATAATTATATGCTGCTTCCTGATATGGCTTGCCATAAAGAAGTAGTAAAGTGTTGTGTGGAAAGTATGTACTGGAGCGTTTTTACTAAGATGTGTAGGAAAGCTATGCATATCTGCTCTTGAAGTTGTTCTTTTGCTCTGATAGGTATGATGGAAAAGAACAAAGCCACAATTATACAGAAAGCTTATTGTGGTCAATAGACTTCAAAGAAATTTGCTAATATCTGAGGTTTTTTTTTTTGGGAGGAGGGGGGGTGGGGGGTGGGGGGTGTTGTATAATCATGAATACATTGTGTATTGACATTTTTATTTCATGGTGCACTTATTAGGCTAAATTATAGCCTCTAAGAAAATTGACATCATACCTCTTAAGATGTCTGACTCAAAGAATTGGCAAGGTGAAACCTATAAAACAATTACCATCAACCAATTAGCACTTTGTTTTTTTTAAATATGATGAATTCTTGTGTTGTATGTTTTTCATACTCTAATACCTCCACAGCAGGGTTTCTAGACTGATAATGCCCTTAGTCCCTGACCTATTGAACCAGATGAGCATGTATTGATTGATTGAGACTTCAAAGCACTTCTGCAAGTTGCTCTGGATAAGGGCATCTGGCAAATGCCATAAATGTAAACCACAGCTCTACTCTGTAGCTTACTTATCCTTCCATTTCTGTTCAGAGAGGGTTGTCAACTAATCTCACGGTTCGCGGTTCAATCCCTGGCCCACATGACTCCACATGTTGAAGTGTCCATGGACAAGATACTGAACCCCAAGTTGCTCCCAATGGCAGGCTAACGCCTTGGTTTGTGAGTGTGTGTGTGATAGGGATGTCATGATAACCGATACTTCGGTACCAAGTCGGTACCAACGTTCTTAAAACATGACGGTACTTGTTTTTCTGCAGTAGCGTAGGTTGCAAATCTCCAGAACTGAAGGGGGCAGCAAATATGCACAAGTGTTTTAGCCGGTCCACAAGTGGTAAAGAAGAAGAAGAACGCCTACAAGCACATGGGGAAAAACTACAGAAAATGGTGACAAGTTTAGCTCTGCCCCGACTTGCTGAGAGGCAGAGAGAGGAAAGCTCATTGAGAGGAAAGGTAGCATCGGTTGCCGGTGTGCAACCAAAGCTATTGTTAATTTCAAACAAAGCGAGGAAACACCTGGAATTTGGCGAAGCACCTCAAAGACAGTCCTATATTGCAATGTTATAAACTACCTCCTAATGGGCCACCATGCATCGCCATTCAGCCCATGTCCTGTCAGCTAAATATAGAATAATGTCACAAATAATTATTGAAATGTTAATGGTTTTAATAAATCTTTTTGGCCTGCCACCATATCAGTGAATTGCATTCAGAATGGTTGCATTCAGAGTATAAGGGATGTGTGTGCGTGTGTGCGTGCATTTAGGAGTGCACCTTAGCACTTATTAGCACTTAGCATTTTTTTTTTTTTTTTTTTTTTTTTTTTTTTTATTAGTTATTGTCAGACAGTGTTTGATAACTAAAATATCCCCTCTCTCTCTTTGCCAGTATTAGCCAGAGAAGGATGTCCTCCAGGAGTTTTAATTTTTATTATTTTATTTTATTTATTTATTTATTTTTTTAAACCACCCCGTGGTATCGACTTTGGTATCGAGTATTGTGTACTTTTGGTGGTATCGGTACCGACTACTAGATTTTTAGTATCATGACATTTCTAGTGTGTGAATGGGTGAATGAGAAACAGTGTAAAGCATTTTGTAGACCCGCTAAGGTTAATAGGTGCCATATAAGTGCAGACCATTTACCATCTGTGGCAAATTTTACAATTCTTATCATTACATGCTTTTAAAGTAAAATGACCTCCCATAAGCTACAGATACACTATATGGCAAAAGGTTTGTGGACATATGACCATCACACCCACATGTGGATCTTCCCCAAACTGTTACCACAGTTTGGATGCCCACAATTGTATAGGATTTCTTTGTATGCTACAATTTTCCTTCACTGAAACTAAAAGGCCCAAACATTTTCCAGCATGACAATGCCACTGTGTACACAGTGATGTCCATGAAGAAGAAGAAATTTTTGTCACGTACAGAGTTGAGTGTAACACGTTACAAAGTAACGCTTTACTGGAATCTAATACATTTTTCTGATAATGCAAGAATGTAATGCATTGCATTTTAATTTTATGTAATTTGATTACAGTTACTGATGCCAATAAAATTGTTACTTGCATTACAAATTTATTGTTAAGAAAACAATGTTAAGTAAAATTCTTTTAAAATTATTTTTAAATACATTTTTAAAATGAATCAGGTTTTGTCCCGAAGATTTTTTCTTTAGCCCTGAATAATTCTCCACTTGGAGCGGTTTGTCACTACGTAACTGAACATAAGTAAAAGAAGACAGCCTGTAATTTTATATCTTCAGTGAATGGAGGCGAGACCAATCAGACAGGGTTTACAGGAAAATACGTGGAAGCACTCATGTCTTATTAGCTGACAGCTTTCAATTCTGCCAAACGCTAGCTAACACAGTCAGTGTGAGGAAAAATGGATATATGCCAATGTATTTATTTATTTAAACCAGTAAAGGGGTTGAAACTGAAACAGTAACATCCTCTTATGCTGAGCAGGAAAACAAGGTGTGTAAATGTCTGAGTTCCAGTTTACGTGAACATGATATGAGCAGAGCATAAGGAAAGAAATGTACTTTGCAACCCATACAATGATCGCTTAGTTGTGCCTCCCCTTGACTCCAAACGAGCCTAGTTAGAAAAGTTTTATATATTATTGGTCTGGTCACTACAAACAGTGACAAGTCCCGAGGAAGGTTTTATGATAAATCCAACTTTTTCTGATCATGTCATACATTGAAACGCACAAAAATTACTGAAAGAACTACGAGTTTCTTTGTAGTGTATTTTTGTAGGTTGTGAAAGTAAAGTAATTAGTAATCTGATTACTTTTTACATGTAGTAATCAGTAAAGTAATCAGATTACAATTTTAAAGTAGCAATTAGTAATCTGTACTGGATTACTCTTTTTGAGTAACATACCCAACACTGGTCACGTATACGTTACAGCACAGTGAAATTCTTTTCTCTGCATATCCCAGCTTGTTATGAAGCTGGGATCAGAGCACAGGGTCAGCCATGATACCCTTTGAACAGAGCTGGGTTAAGGGCCTTGATCAAGGTCCCAACAGTAGCAGCCTGGCAGTGCTGGGACTTGAACCCCCTGACCTACTGATCAGTAACCCAGAGCCTTAATCACTGAGCCACCACTGAAGACATGGTTTGTCAAGTTTGGAATGAAAGAACTTGAATGGCCTACACAGAGCCCAGACCTCAACCCCACTGAGCACTTTTGGGATGAATTGGAATGCTGACTGTGCCCCAGACCTTCTCTTCCTCAGTAATGCTCTTGTGGCTGAATGGACAAAACCCCGCAGCTACGCTCCAAAGTCTTGTGTAAAGGCTTCTCAAAGAGTGGAGGTTATTATAACAGCAAAGGCAGGGACTAAATCTGGAATGGGATGTTCAAAAAGCACATGTGGTTGAGATGGTCAGGTGTCCACAAACCTTTGGATATTTATTTCATTACATTTCAATATAACATGTTACTGTTCAGCGAATCACATACGATGCATTCAGTACAAAGTATTTAGACCTTATGCTAAAATGCTTTGAAAAAAATTTCATGCTTTATAGCAGAGTGGCACGACGGAAACCACTCCTCTGTGAAAGACACATGAAAGCCACTTGGAATTTGCAATAAAAAAAAAAAGCTAATGGACTCTAGGACTATGAGAAACAAGATTCTCTGGTCTGATGGAACAAAGATTGAACTGTTTGGTCTTAATTCCAAGCATCACATCTGGAAGAAACCAGGCACCCCTCATCACCTTCGCAATACCATCTCAACGGTGAAGCATGGTGGTGGTAGCATCATGCTGTGGATGTGTTATTCAGCGGCAGGGACTCAGGGACTGCTCAGGGTACAAGGAAAGCTGAATGCAGCAAAATACAGAGATATCCTGTATGAAAACCTGTTCCAGAGCACTCAGGACCTCAAACTGGGCCAAAGGTTCACCTTCCAACAAGACAATAACCCTAAGCACATAGCCATGACAACACACGAGTGGCTTAGGGACAACTCTGTGAATGTCCTTGAGAGGCCCAGCCAGAGACTGGACTTGAACCCAATCAAACATCTCTGGAGAGATCTGAAAATGGCTGTCCACTGACGGTCCCCATCCAACCTGACAGGATCTACAAAGAAGAATGGCAGAAAATCCCCAAATCCAGTTGTGTAAAGCTTCTCGCATCATACCCCAAAAGACATGAGGCTGTCAAAGGTGCTTCAACTAAAGTACTGAGTTATGGGTATGAATACTTGTTTATTAAATATTGTCAATGTGATATTTCCGATATTTCAGTTATCACAAATCTGGGGGGTTTTTTTGTTTGTTTTTTTGCTTTGTCATTATGGGGTATGGAATGTAGATTGATGTGGAAAAAAAATAATTTAAAGCATTTTAGCATAAGGCTGCAACATAACAAATTGTGAGAAAATGAGGTCTGAATACTTTTTGAATGCACTGTAGGATTGCAGGGCCTTTTACATTTTTATTTAGCTGTACTTGCCAATTTAATTTTTATGATACTGTAACATTAGTGAACCATTTTAAACATAGTTTGCAGTAGGCACTGAAAACTAAACTAAGAGATAATATGAATATTATTCCTGTATACCAGAAAAAAAGAATGATAAACATTAAACATTTTTTAATTTGTGTTATTCTGATAAGTGGCAAATGTAGAGTTAGCGTCCTCTTTAAGTGGTAAGGACTGAAATTTGCTGACTTTTTTTGTTTAAAGTTGATTGATCACTTATCAATACCATAAATTTCATCTCCATAAGAGTATAAGGAACTATGCTTTGGTTTTTATATAAGTATATATAAGTTAATAACAAACTAAAACATTTAAAACATTTTAGTGAAATTTTATTTAAACACTCACTAAAAGGAAGGAGATATTATGCTGAAGCTTTTGTCAGTTAAGAATCTAGGAAGGCATCGGATGATTTCTTGATAAGACTTGTTTGTCATTACCTAAATGTTTTCCATGGCATAATTCTATTAGCATGTAAACTGACCTCACATAAGAGTATCCTTTTCCTGAACCTTGAACCTCTTGTGATTGCCTGATCATGTATAAGGTTGCAGGCACGTGCCTCAAATTTTCCATTCTTGGAAAAAGTTAGAATACAAGGTCATAGGTTTTCTCTTATATTTTTTTTATTGCTGTTAATGCATTATATTTTAGTCTGTTAAATTTGTTTGTTTTTATTTTTATTTTATTTTATTGTATCTTATTTACTAAGGATTTAATGCCAACATGTTTGTTGTGGTGAGAGTTCCGTTATGCTACATTGTCCATTATGTGTATGTTGTAGGGCATCATGTGTTTAAAATGACATGTCCCTTGTCATGCTGTTATGTGTTTGAAGTATCATTGCTCATAGCAACGTGAAGGAGGCACCTGTTTTAAGTATTGTTGTCATTATATCCACTAATCTTCCTCCATTTACAGTGTTTTGATGTCTCCCTGAGAGCTTGTTTTGGGTCATAAAGCAGTTATCCCCGCTGGAGTATTTTTTCCACAGATCAGATTAGTGGCGACGCAGAGACTGCCAAATGAAAGAGTCTGATTATAGCTAAACAAAACAAGGGAAAATCAATGACATCATTCAAGCTGTGAGGTCAAGTGTTACTGGCTAGTATAAACCACTTCTTTGTGGTGTTGCTGATATTGTAAGATTCTCATTCATGAGGAGTAGATCTTTCTCCCCAACAAACATACACACACTTTCCATATTTTCATAACTTTCTACATGCCTGAATAGGTACACACTCAATAGCTATATTTTCTACTTGAAGTAGAATCACAGGCACTGGACAAAAGCGTCTGGTGAGTGAATGAATGTAAATGGCAATGCATTGTTTACTAAAAGCAGTAGCTATGACAACACACAATGCATAATTGAGTAACAGCACTCTTTCTTTGACATGTACATACACGCTAAACTAGAGCATGTTTCTTCTACTGTGGTGTTTCCCATCATTCCTTATGAGGACTTGGAGCATGTGAGAACCCCAGATGAAAAATCTATTCATTCTGCACCTGCATGCATATAGTTACTGAGAAATAGAAAGGAGTAGGAGTGTTGAACATGTGCTGTTGGTGTTAGGGTATAAAGATATATATGTGGATCTGGGTGTGCCCCCTTGTCATGGTGGAAAGATTTGTGTTCCAATAGACTTTAGAGAGATGCCTTTTTGGGAGTGGTGGGGTTGATGGATCTGTTCCATGTCAAGTACGATCTAAACAAACATAGAGGTTGGACTGCATACTGGCTAGCTCTGAAAATGAAATTCTAACAGTCTTATCTCCTGAAAATCTGCAACTCTATATGTAATTGCTTACCAAGAAAAGGCAAGTTAACCATTATCTGATCCTTCCACCCTTGGGTGGTTAAACATAGTCATCAGTTTTTCCCTTTGATGTTCACACACAATTTGACACTCAAGTTAAGAAGACAGGGCTTTAGATGTAGATGGATTGACCTCTGTGCACATAAGCATAAAAATCTCCACATTCACTAACAGAGATCGAGCTGATTTCTACTTCTGTAAAGAAGAATGGAAAAGTATTAGTGCCACTGATATTTACACATAAAATCCCCTGGCTTTGCTACCAGGTGTACTGGATTAAATGCAGGACTTGTACAAGAGCTTATACAGTCCCCTTCGAAACTATTGGACCTTTTTTTATTATTTTTTTAATTTTTTTATTTTTTTTTGCTGTAGACTGAAGATATTAGACTTTGAGATCAAAAGATGAATATCGGTTGGGCCCTTGAGCAAGGCCCTTAACCCTCTCTGCTCCAGGGGCACCGAATCATGGCTGACCCTGCATTCTGACCTTCTAACATGCTGGGATATGTGAAGAAAAAAGAATTTCACTGTGCTGTTATGTATATGTGACCAATAAAGACTCATTACAAGAAGTGAGTTTAGAATTTCAGCTTTTATTTCCTGGTATTTATAAGTAGATATGTTCAACGACATAGAACATAGCCCATTTTGTATCATACCACCCAATTTGTAGGCAAGCAAAAATACTGGAACATGTGAATGACCGGTGTTTCTTGTTATCCAGGTGTGTCCTGTTATATTGATTGTTTAAACAATAAATAGCTCTGAACATCTAATCTTTTATTTAGGTTTTTTTTTTTGTTTTAGCCTTCAGTTTCACCTGTGAAGACTGCATTTATTGTTGAAAAGGATAAGCCAACATGAAGATCAGAGAGCTGTCACTGGGAGAAAAGCAAGTCATTGTGAAGCTGAGAAAAGAGGGAAAATCAATCAGAGGCATTGGACAGTGGACGTAGCCAATACAACAATTTGGAATGTCCTGAAAAAGAAACCACTGGTGTACTGAGCAACCGAATGTTTCAGCCAAGGAAAACAACAAAAACAGCTGTTGACAAACATTGTGAGCTGTGAAGAAAAACACAAAAACAACAGTCAGTGACATCACCAACAACTTCCACAGGGCAGGGGTGAAGGTATCACAGTCCACTGTTTGAAGAAGACTGAGAGCAGAAATATAGAGGCCATACAACAAGATGCAAACCACTCATCTGCAGTAAGCATAATTAGGCCAGACTGGAATTCACAAAGAAATACAGAGATGAGCCACAATTGTTCTGGAACCAGGATTAACCTCCACCAAATTGGTGGAAAGGCCAAAGTGTGGAGAAAGAAAAGATGTGCTCAGGATCCAAAACAAACAAGCTCATCTGTAAAACATGGTGGAGGTAGTGTCATAGCATGGCTGCTTCTGGAACAGTCTCACTAATCTTTATTGGTAATGTAACTCATGAAGATAGCAGCAGAATGAATTCAGAAGTTTACAGGTACATTTTGTCTGCCAATTTACAGAGAAATACATCCAAATTAATTAGGAGGAACTTTATCATACAGCAAGACAATGATCCAAAACACACTGCCAACTCAACAAAGGATTTTATCAGAGGGGACAAGTGGAAGGTTTTACACTGGACAAGTCAATCACCAGACCTTAACCCAACTGACCATGCAGTTCACCGCCTGAAGAGGAGACTGATTGGAGAAACCCTTCCAAAACAAACAACAACTGAAAGAGGCTGCGGTAAAAGCCGAAAAAAGCATCACAAAAGAAGACCCAACAATTTGGTGATGTCAGTGGCTTGATGCAGTTCTTGCATCCAAATATTAAATGTTATTTAATTTAATTTACCTCAAGACTTATCTGTTCCTATACTTTTCTACTTAGAACCAATTTTTATGTTTTATGTTGTTTAACACATGTAGAGCCTATTTTTGTCCTAAACCTCGTTTCATATCCAAGTTTTGATCTCTTACCCAAATATATTTGGTGTATAGCACAAACAAATGAATTGGCCTTGCCATTCCAATAGTTTCAGAGGGGACTATAATATAAGTACTCATCATTTTCAGAATGATGCAACGGTGAAGATCTGGAGGTGGGCCTGAAAAATGTAATGTGAGCCAAATGTTGGCATAACATTGCCACAAATGATCCTCAGTATAATGTTAAAAAAAAAAAAAAAAAAAAAATCTTCTCTAGTTGGAAATCTGTGCCAACATGAGTTCCAACATAACTCAATTGATGAGCCAAGTGTCTCAAGACTGTATAGTAGAGTGACTAAGAGAATCCAGAGAATGACACCCCTCTATCTAGACTAGTTCATGGACAAAGCTAAAGTAAATCTATGAATCCTTACTTAACAAAAGAAACCACTCTCATCCATCTATTCTTGATACACTTCCAGGCCTTTCATCAGTTAGCTCACTTGATAAACCCTGACTTCACAGACATCCTAAAACCAAAAGGATATCTGAAAGACAAGAGCTTGGGCTCTGCTGAGATCTTAAAAAGGGGAGTATACAGTACCTTCTCAGAAGATTTCACAGCTCACAATCTTCTGGCACAATAAGACTGTCCTTAAAGATCTATGTGACTGTAACATAGTCACCCTTTACAAGAGAAAGAGACACCTGGAACATGCAATAACATGTCATGCCTCATCATATGTTGTTTTCCTTGGCAACTCATAGAGGACATTCCTCCAGGGACAGTGTTATCTCAAGCACACTAAACATGATATTTGACATGTCACACTTCTGTTGCCACACACTGTGAAAGCATGTTACAGTTGACTATGGTTTGTTATTCTTAGTGCTTCAGGTGTAGTAGGTGTATAGGTGGGAAGTAGTCAACAGTCCCCCGTGTGTAAATGTAGGGGTGAAGCAAAGGTGACGACTGACCCAGGTTAATAATCTCAAATCTGGCCCACGTACCTCTAGACGCATCCTGATGCTATGCAACATGCTCTGAACATTGTATCCTGTGTGAAGTTTTTTTTTTTTTTTTTTTTTTTGACAGCCAAAACCCGCTACACACAGACACATCTTGAAACAATTAAATACTTCTGTACTCACTCTCTCCCACACACACACACTGTATGGACGTATTTATATTCTAGAGCATATGGATGGGTCCTCCACCACTATTATCGTCTCCTGTCATTGACTGCAAACACACCAGTGTGCTAAAAATATAATAGAAGAGATCCCGGTCACAATGTCAAAAAAGTTGGGACACCTGCTGCAATAAGCTGATAAAGGGCCTTTAAAAAAAATAAATCAGTCATACAATTTTGCATATTCCCTACATCAAGGATGTTCTCATACAAATGTTCCATATGCTTGGTCTACAACTGTCCAGTATCGGTGAACCTGTGCACAGTGTCGCCTCAGATTCCTGTTCTTGGCTGATAGGAGTGGATCCTGATATGGTCTTTTTTCTGTTGAAGACTATGAGTCAAGATTTGACGTGTTGTGCATTCTGAGATGCTTTTCTGTCCACTACAGAGTTTATTGCTTATTAAAAGAGTAGTTATTTGAGTTACCATAGCGTTCCTGTCAGCTCAAACTAGTCTGGCCATTCTCCTCTGATGGCCATTCTGCTTTGATCTCTCTAATCAAGGCATTTCTGCTCACAGAACTGGTGCTCACTAGAGATTTTTTGGCACCATTGTGTGTAAACTCTAGAAACTGTGGGTAAAAATCCCAGGAGATCATCAGTTTCTGAAATATTCAAAGCAGGCCATCTGGCACCAACAACCCTGTCACAGTCCAAGTCACTGAGATCACATTTTGCCCCATTCTGATGTTTGAAGTGAACATTAACTGAACCTCCTGACCTACTGCCACATGGCTCATTGTATGAATGGGCAGTTATAAAGGTGTTCCTATTAAAGTGGTCAGTCAGTGTATCAATGCACACACAGGCATTGGTTGTTTTTTTTTGTTTGTTTGTTTTGGGGGTTTTTTTTCATATTTTAAAGCTTAGAAATTAGTTAATTCTAAAAAACCTGATATCCCATCTTATAGTCAAATGTTTAATTGGTAGGGTAAGGACGTGTCGAGAGAGGATGCATGAACTTAAAGTGACTCAACTGTTCTTAATAGATTCAATCAGTCTGTTATCAGCAACAAATCACCCCATTCCTTCTCTGATTTTTCTGTTAGCAGATATTGGATAAGACTTCTGCCAAAGTACTTTGAATGTTTTCCCTTCCCTTAAAAATGGCATTCAACTGCCAATAGCACTTACTTAAGCGTCTCAGAGGGAAAATGGACACGTCAGCTTGGTCTGACACTCCGAGGGAAAAAAAGATTTTCCTTATACCATTTAAATGCATTCCCTTGAATACTGGAAAATGGCAGGCTCATATTCATTTTCCATTATCCTTTAGATTTTTTTCCTGGTATGTCAATCACAATGCGAAACCTAGTGGCGTATCCATTTAGTTCCATCAGGCTGAAAACACTGGGTGAAGGGGCTCAGCAACATTTGCCCATGTTGCTGCAGAAAGTTTGTGCTGTATTCTCTTGGCTCTTGATGTCTCACCAAAAAGGTTGTATATTTTAAAGACACTTTGGGGGGGGATAAAATACAGCAGTAAATCATAGTTGGCACTGACGTTCACACTCGCACTGTTTCTTGTTTCCAGCTGTGGAGCCTCACAGAACAAGGTGTGCTTTGTTCATCCATGTTTGTGTTCAGGTCTACTGGTTTTAATGTGCAGAACCAAAAGACAGTGATGGGAGGTGTCTGGGCAAGAAGCTGAACATCAATTAGAACCTATTCAAGACTATGAATTGTGGTTCACTGCAGGAATACCAAATGCAGAATTAAAGGCAAAAACAGGATTCCTTTAGTCTGAGAGCACAGAAATGTTTATTAAAAATAATAATAATAATAATAATAAAAAAAGTTAAATATTGACTGCTATAAAGCTCTTTGGAGAATGATGTCATAGGAAAGCAATTTCTCCTGTTTAAATAGAAAAGTGTCATTTTGTGTATTTTTTTTTTTTTAATTGTATACAAACATTTTGCTTATTTATGTAAAGGTTCTATAGTTAACTGTGGATAGCGACTGCAGTAAATGCAAAATAGCAAAAGGGTAATCTTTTCTTTTTTCGGTTACCTACTTCCTTTTCTTATTTTATTTTGATGAAACCTTTTGTCAGCCAAGCCGTTCCTGTTTTATTTATGGCTAGATCCTAACAGAGCAAAACCCTTCTGTAGAAGCCTAAATGACCAACACTTATTTTGATTTTTCCACAGATGGGTACCAGACTTCGTCTACTGCCCTCAATATGTGTCATCTAATTTAGAGGATTATTTCAGAAGTTAGAGTTGACAGCACAGTTTCATTAAAATTATGTAAGGAGTAATAAGTCTTGTTAATGAGTTTATAAGGTGTGGTAGCTTGTTTTTTGAAGCTCTCCATGTGCTCTGTAAAACAGCGCCTGGGATCTCAGTGACACGTGTAAAATGTGAGCACCACATGGTGTATGTCATTCTACATTGGAATGGATGACTTGTTCAGCTTTTCCTTTGTTTTGGGGAGGGGGTGGTTTGTGCTAACTTTTTTTTTTAATCACAGCAGAAGCCAAATGATCACTCATAAATCATTGCCAATTTTGCTGTACTGTCAGCCCTCACATTTTTGGTTACTTTAAGATTTGCCTTTGTGTCCAACAGTTACTTTAAATCTTTTAAATGTAAGAAACAGATGGGTTGCAGAGATTTATCTGGCATTGTGCTACATTTGAGTCCTTTAGACTATACTGTGTACTGTAAGTAATGCAATCCAGAGTGTTAGATGTCATGTGGCCACTCAATTTATTCTCATCTGCCTTTTTTATTATGGACTGCAGCTTGAGGTTCAGCTAAAGGTTTTTTCTTGTTGTTGTTGAAGTTGTTTATTTGTTTGTTTGTTTGTTTGTTTTTAGTAAATATTAGGCCAGGTCAAAGATCAGACCCATATAAAGTCACATCCTGCCTGCACAAGCCATCCATGGGAAAGAAAGAGAGCCAGCAAAGTAAATTCATGATCATTCACCAGATATTGGTTTTTTTTTTTGTTTTTTTTTCCCTCCATATATCCACAATAAAAAAACTTATTGATTTTCAGTATACAGTTATTTACCAAAGAGCTGGGGTTCTCAAGTTGTCACCCCAGCTCCAGGAGCACTGGAAACATTGTTTAGCATATAGATCACCACATTTAAACACAAGCACTTGCATTTACACCCCCAATAAATCAAGGAGAGAAAATGTGGACATAAGTAGGAAATGGTGATTATTTTTATCCTTTGCTAGAAAATGTAATATGATGCAAAAAAAAATTAAGAAGCAATTTAAAAATGAAAAATCAAAAAGACTAGTATGATATATATGAATGAAAAGATGGGAAGCATTGCAATAAAGATCTAATAGGGGTCTAGTATATTGGCAATATATTAATGCATGAACAGTCCTCATTGTATTTGTCACATTAGTCAGTGCAACTTTGGTTTAACTGAATTTCAGCATGACACATTGTGGTTACATCAAACTGTCATACACGTGCACTGGACTTAATACTGCTCCTCAATGGACGTAAGATCACCCAAGAAAACTGTGCTTAAGTCCAAGATCATGAATAACTGAGAGATGCCTCTATGCAATTCTAGTGTAACTTCTGAATGGCACTCAAGTCTGTAGTTAAGTTCAAGGTCTGAATAGCGATGTGCTAAATGTCAGTATTACATCCTCACTATGTGTACTTAACTTTGACCAATTGCTATGGCACTATTGGAGGAACCTGAAAACAAGCCTGAAACTATTCAGTGTTAGAGATTTTATTGTTCGTATCTTGTTAAGTAATGAACTGTATTCAATATTATGACCTTGTTTCTCATGAAAACCTCACGGTTGTCTGGAATTTTACTTTCAGAGAGGAAAGAAAAAAAAAAGAACTGTAGCATATTCTCCAAGAAGCCTGGAACAACCTACACTATATGGTCTTCCCTAAACTATTGCCACAAAGTTGAATATCTAGAATGTAGATGGGTCTAAGGGACCTTAACCTGTTGCAGCATGACTGCCCCTGAGCACAAATCAAGCTCCATTAAGACATGAGGCCTCAATTATCAGTCTTTTAGCAGTGCCTGACTTCACTATTGCTCTTATGGCTGAATGAGCATTAATTCCCACCCATGCAGTGTCCACATACTTTTGTCCATATAATATACTAGCAAATTTCCTTAGAAAACATAATCACAGTATACCTAAAAGAATGTCTTTAGTTTTAATTGCAACAGCTAATGATGATTAAATTGTTTATTGGGTGTTTTCCTGTTTGCTGCTTAATATATAATTATTTTGAAACTTTGATAATTTGTTAAATTCTTCTTTGATTTCTGACTAAACTTTTTATGGCTAAATGTTTGAGATGTAAATGTCCAAAACAGCCCAGTTTGTAGAGATACTATACACACATTTTTTAAAGGGAAATGTCAAAGGCTAATTAAGTAGTTGGGTTTTGCACTTTCCTGTTTTCCCTCAGTAGTTTCTAACCTGACAAGTAAGTTATGATAGCATTCATTACACAAACTGTAATTAATCAAACAAATCTGAATGATTGTTGCTGGGACTAACAATTTATGTAGCTGTTAAAAGGATTGAGCTGACTTTTGAATTTATTTCCAAGTTAAACTCATATGTAGTGTGTTTATGGGACTCATTCAGAAAGTACTTTTGTTGTCTTGTTCCCTTCTCATATTGTGTATTCCCTATGACCCTGGCATCCTACTGTTTTATGAGAATTGTGAATCAGTTGCTGTCATCAATCCTTCTGTGAGAAATACCGAGAGCCATGAGCAATTTAAGGTGATAGATACTTACGCAGACAAATGTTGGTAATTGATACGATCTATTTCAAGCTGCTTCTTTTCCAAAATTTAACAAAATGTTATCAGCACATTGAGCACTATGGAAAAACCAGGAGCTGGGAATCACTGTAGTGCAGTGAATAACTGTGGAGCCCTCCCTTGTTATTGCTTTCCATGTTCTTAAAACTGAGTAATATCTTCCACGTTAACGCAGCTGGCTGTTCAGACTTTATTTCAGGAGTTTCAGAACCAGAGAAGCCACAAAAAGAGAGCCTTTTCTGTTTTCCGCTATGTATGGTCTAATGTGCTAAAAAACACATCTGGTTTTTAAATGTCGCTGACTAGCTGAACAATATTTCCACATCTCAGCAGCACATTTAAACACTTTTTATGTCTTTTTGAACTAGCGTTTCCTGTACTTGAGATGAAATGGGTTGTAAATTTGCTGCAGTCAGAATGAGTCCTTTGTGTTGTTTCTGACAAATCTGTGACAAATCCATGACCATGATAAAATGATTGTTGTATTCCAAACCTTCCTTCAGCCCTTCCTTGGTAAAGAAGGCTGTTCATAAGGCTTTAGTGCAGCCTTCTAAAGCTTTGTTTCCCCAGTGGGACACTGTGGCTGAATCAGTTATTTATTATGGAATATATATTCTAAAGAGTAGTTCTTCCCCTGAACATTCAACAAACAAGGAAAATCCAGCACAGCACAGCAGTCCATAATTTTCATCCTCAGAGAGACTATGCTGGGTACAAAGCTGTGTACTTGGGTGAGAAGATATGGAAAATACACTTTCTCTACAGAAACTCATGAGCTCATTGTTTTGGCAAGAATCTGCAGAGTTGAACAGTGGCATTAACCATGTCCAGTGAAATACATTACCTTCTTCCTGTACAAACTACATTTTGTAATGTGACCATTTCGTACATCCACATGACACAGTGATGTAATGTGTGGCATAATTACTGTAGAGTGATCTGTTTTAGTCAGTTATTTATAAGATAAAGCACTTAATTAAAAAAAAAAAAAATTTGGCTATAGTTTCTTGTAATGCTCTTTAAAGTTAAACATACTGTACATTAGCTGTATGTTAGGAAGAAAGACACAGTTGTGTTATTGTTAATTGCTATGTGACTAATGTTCTCATAAATTTCACTTGCCGCTTCTAACAACCAAAAGCAGAATTTTTAAAACGCAGGAAAAATCTGAAACTATCACGTTACACTTACACATCTAAAGAAACTTGTATTGTGCCCAGCTGGCATAATGTTCACATTTTACTTCTGGTTCCTTCTGTTAGTTTAAATGCGGAAAGTGGTAGACATCATTTTTACAGACCTGTGCTGAAGTGGCTATGCTATCTGTGTCTTTCTATGTCCAAGGATCCCTGGTGAGCAAATTTAGCTGTAATTATCTAATAAGCTTTACTGTCCCAGTGGTTTCTCCTGACTCGTTTTATATTATATAGGGGTCCAAGAAGTCTGGAACCAATGGGAATACAGTGCATCCAGAAAGTATTCACAGCGCTTCACTTTTTCCACATTTTATGTTACAGCCTTATTCCAAAATGGAT
>JANDJT010000190.1:11452660-11464493 GCA_024331685.1 Stegophilus panzeri | reverse complement strand
GTCACATTAAAATATATAATCAAATATTTACAAAAATGTGAGGGGTGTACTCACTTTTGTGAGATACTGTATATATATAATATAATATATATAATTTGTCTCTACCAAATTAATATTTGCTGAATTTCAAGGGATATATTTCATTGCAGGGTAAATGTTTATATGAAATGCCCCCCTTATTTATACATTCTAAATCTGTAATTGGGCTTCTGAACATTTATTCCCAAGTGTCATCTCTATCCATGTCTGGATGCAAAGCAGTCACACGTGATCAGATTACTCAGATTGTTATTAATACATAACAGCTGATGGACTTCAGTCAGCAGGCTTTTTAAGACATTAAGATCTTAAGAGCCAAGCTACTTTTGCCAGAGAAATTTCTTAACACAGCCCTGTTGTAAGACCCTCTATTATAAGCATTTCTATATGAGTAAATGGATAGTAATTAATGTGAAAATCTTCTCTAAATCATTCCATGTATACTACCTTAAAGTTTGATCATGTGTAACTGTATTTATAGTTGATTTGCTTTGATGAAACTTAAATATATGGTAAATATAGGTTATATATTTGTAGTGGCATAAGACTTCAGGTAAGTGAATGTACTTTATTTCCTACTCCATAGGGAAATGGGAAATGAAACCAGTACACTCATTTCCATAAAGGCCATCCATTTATGTGATATTGTTTAATAACCCTCAGTATGTTTTTATGATTCTGTGTGTGAGTGGGTGGGTGTCTGGGTGTGTGTTGGGCGATGTTTTTCAAGTTATGTCACTAGGAACAAGCCTAATTCTTTGTGACTCATTTGTTGGCTAACCACTTTAATAAATCAAACCGGCCTGAAACGCTTTTCTATTGTGTAAAACTATTTTCATCAGTTATGTCTTATAAAGTTATTCTGTCATATTTCACTCCTGGCATACCGTCAAAGTATTTATTTCATGGATTTGGTTTTGCAGACATAATTACACAAATATGGCTAAGGATTTGTTTACAGTTTTTCCTCTGAGTCACCCAAACACAAGTAACAGACATGTACTTTTCCATACAATACATGCTGAACTGCTTGCATACATTTTTCCACTTAACTGAATTGAAAACCTAGTTTTTATATGATTATTTTTAAATGTCTATTTCATGAGTGGTCGTTTCACTCTATTTCACTCTGAAAAGAAATATTTCTGTAATTGATCTATGAGAGCTTTTTATACAGCATGGAGCCATCCTCTGACCTCCCTAACCACCCACTGTCCCGTCCCAACCACCCCCCCTCCCCCCAACACACACACACACACACACACACACTCACTCGTCTATTTCTGTAACCTTAAAGGACAACTTAAATGTCAACCATTAGTTTACAACTATATTCTATAATAGCTGCTCTCCTTGACATTTTATCCCTTATTAATTTAATGGCCAAGTGTTTAAAAACTTCCCTATTGACACATTTTAAGTTACTTTATTAAAAAACAGGAAGGCAGACTTTTTTTTTCCCCCAAAGATGTTATTAATTTTCTAAAAAAAAAAAAAAAATCCTATTCAGCAGGGTTAGTCAGTCAACATGATTATATTTCACCCACCCTAATTGCTAGGGGCATTGAGAATCACCTGGATACCTTTTTGTGCTTGTGGAAATGCAGGCCAAGGCCTTCCAAACTTCTTGTGAAGTTGGAAGACTTCACTAACATGCATACAGAGGTCAGAGTTGGGATTCCCTCCATTCCTCTCATCTCTGTCAAGTGGGGCCCTGAACACTCAGTCTGTCGGTCCCAGCTGACCCACACTATGTCATCTTAATGACCAGCTAAGCATTGCAAGCATGTTGAGATGCTAAACACTAAGCATTAAAGCAGCTTGTTTTATACATACCATGTGCTACAACATGCTTGGGATACATGGTACAAGATTTGGATACAAGTGAGAGCATTTTTATTTTGGCAATAATGATGGTGTCTACTTACCACATAAGCAGGCTAATTAGCCTCATTATACATAATAATAAAGATGAAAATGCAGCTTGTTGTCTGACAACTTGTCTCTCAAACCAGCCTGTAAACCAGTCCTGTCCTGTTTTTGGGCACATCATACACAAAACCATTTCCCACTTCCAGTGCCAGTAATTCTACACCTTAAGGGGCACGTTATCTCTTGCTGCTAATTACAGAGATGATCCCATCCTGTTGAAGCAGAAACAGAGCACAAACAAACAGACTCTCAGCCACCACTGTCCTGCATGCTGGGTTGCCTTTCCCTTCTTCTAAAACCCTGCATTTGGTGCAGAAATTCAACAAAATAACTGTCATGTTCTGGGTTTGGGAACTGTAAAATATGTCTGTCACACTCGTATTACAGGTGCATCCCCTAAAATTTGTATATTGTGGAAAAGTTATTTTTTTTCTATATTCTAGATTCCTTACAAATAAAGTTAAATAGTTCAAGCCTTTTTTTAATCTTGAGGATTACAGTTTATATCTCATGGAAATCAAAAATCCAGTATCTCACAATATTAGAATAAATAATTTATAATACAGAAATGTTGACCTTCTGAAAAGTATGTTAATTTACTTGGTCGGGGCTCCTTTTGCATGAATTACTGCATCAGTGCGGTGTTACATGGAGGCAATCAGCCTGTGGCATTGCTCTCGACTTGGGAAAACAGTGGACCAACACTAGCAGATGAGATGGCACCACAAATTATCACTGACTGACTGTGAAAATTTCACACTGGACTTCAAGCAACTTTGATTCCGTGCTTCTCCACTCTTCCTCCAGACTCTGGGTCCTTGATTTCCAAATGAAATGTAAAATTTACTTTCATCTGAAAATTGATTGTGGTTGTGTGTACTGAACCAGACTGAGAGATTAAAGGCTCAGGAAACCTGTGCAGGTATTTTGAATTAATTAGCTGATTAGAGCTCTGCTCAGGTCGACATTTTTGTATTATAAATTCTTTATTCTAATATTTTGAGATACTGGATTTTTGATTTCCATGAGCTGTAAGCTGTAATCATCAAGATTAAAGCCAAAAAATGCTTGAAATATTTCACTTTGTGTAATGAATCTAGAATATATGAAAGTTCCACTTTTTGAATGAAATTATGGGGGAAAAAATTAACTTTTCCACAGTAATCAATTTTTTTTTTTAGATGCACCTGTAATAAATGAGTCAGGTTATGTTTCATTGAGCTAGTTTGTCAGTAATTATGAGACTCTTTAAATCGGCAAACATAAAAGTATATGCATGTATAGCATTTGTTCTTATACTAACTGGAATTGTAAATAATAACAGAATGCCATGAGATTTTTTTTTTTTTTTTTTTTTACAGAGGAAATGTCTCATGTCATGTACCAAGGATTATTCATATCTGAATTTGCATAAAGTTTTAATTCAATGCAAGTTGTAAATTATTGTTTAAGCTTCCCTGTCTTCTTATCTTCCAGGAATATATTTGTTTGATATGACCTATATCGACTCTGCCTACCCAGCCACCGACAGCATCATAGAGACTGAGCAGAGAACCAATCAGATGAACAATCTTCTCCGGGTCATTTCTGACCTTCAGATGTCCTGTAACTATGGTCAGTCTCACACACATTATGACAATGTATTCTGGAATTTATGGATAAGAATAAACTGTGAACTGTGGTGGATCAAAACAGCCTATCAGTAATGCCAGCAGAAGGGACCCACTGAGTAACCATTGAGGAAAAAGAAGGGGGAAAATCACCTGTGATTTATTTTCCTTTGTTGATTCTAGACAACATTTTATGATTTTGTTTGTTTATTGTCTTAGTTGTGCCTTGTGCAAGTATTCAGCCCCCTTGAACACATTTTGTAGTGTTAAAACCTGGAATTAAAATGGACTTGGAATTTTCATTTGCACAATATGTATATCATCTGAGATTATTGTGAAATAAATTTGTTAGTTAAAGAAAAATGCAGACATTTGTTGACTGCATTACTGTTTATCCCCCTGTGTCAACACTTGGTAGAAGCATTTTTTTTTTACTGCAGTTACAGCTGCAAGTCTTCTGGGATATGTCTTTATAAGTTTTGCACATCTGGATCATGAAATTTTTGCCTATTCCTGGCAAAAATCCAAGCTTGTCAGTTTGGATGAAAACTGGTGGTGAACACCAATTTTCAGTCTGATTCGCAATCATTTTGTGGTCTAGGTCATTCTAACACATTCAGGTTTTGCATTTGAACTACTCTGGTTTAGTTTTAGCAGTATGCTTAGGGTCATTGTCCTGTTGGAAAGTGTACCTCTGCCTCATTCCTCTCACAGGATTTCAGGACCTGGAGAGAATCCCACAAAGCATTTCATATGGCTTTTTTCAATAATGGATTTTCCCTCGCCACTCTTCCACAAAGCCCGTCTTTGTGAAGTGTCTGAGTTATGTTTGTCCTGTGAACAGTCGTGGTTGTCCTATAATCTTTCAGTTTTTTAATAATGTATTTAATGGTGCTCCTCATGATGATCAAACAAGTTTGGGTTATTTTTGAATAACTAAACCCAAACAGATCATTTTTTAGAGCTTTGTTTTGGACTTGTTTTGATAGTTCTTTCCTGTTTAAGATGTATTCTCCAACATACTCTGGAGCATTCCCAGAACAGGTTTATTTATGCTGAGTTAATGTAACGTTTTAATTGCACAGAGGTGTACTCAACTCAACTAATTATGCCACTTCTAATGGCAACTGGTTGCACCAGAACTGGTTCCGCAGCAGTGGGGGTGATTACTTATGCAGTCACAATTTAATTTTTTTTTTTTTTTTTTTTTTAACTGTAAATAATTTTGCAAACTGTACAGAATTTTCTCCACTTCAGTATTATGGGCTATTTTGTATAGATTAATGATGTATAATCCCATTTACACCCATTTCAGTTCAGAGATGTTTAAGTACCAAATGTTCAAAGCTATATACACTGGCTAAAAGTTTGTGGACAACTGACCATTACATCCATATGTGGTTCTTCCCCAAACTGTTGCCACAAAGTTGGAAGCACACAATTGTATAGGACAGGGTGTCCGCAGGTCCTTTAAAAAGTTTTAAAATGTCTTAAATTCCTTAATGTAAAAATGAGGCCTTAATCAACATTAAAATGTCTTAAATTCACGTTTCAAAGGTCTGAAAAATGCAATCGAACTGACACCATAACAAAGATTTAGATGTTATTTTGGCTTGTTGCTGTTTGAAATGGTAAACCCATGTCAGTGTCAAGGATATTTGCTCTGGTCTCCCATATACCGCTATAGAAGTTTACCCTGCTATAGTTTACTTAAACCCCAAAATGAATGTATATGCATGAACACAATCCGTTATAGCTGACGTATCGTGTAGCACAGTGGTTCTCAACCAGCAGTTCCAGAGATTAGCAGGGGGGCGCAAATTGGGGAAAAAAAAAAAAAAAAAAAAACACAGACAGGGCATCATTTGGGTACTCAGTGTATTTTATTGCTTTTCAAATAGAATGTGCATAAATGGAAAAACCCAGCGTTCCCGATCCCTCAGTATTTTCTTTTTTCTGGGGAGAGACGGAGCTTAGCCTTCCTTTTATCTAGCCGTCAGTGCAGACCAGTATTGCCAACTTAGCGACTTTTTTGCAAAAAAACAAAAAGGTGCCTAGCAACAAATCTAGCGACTTTTTGGACAAACCTTAGCAACTTTCCAAATGTCACCAGTACTGTCTTGCAAGCCACGAGGTCTTGCTTTCCTGCTGCACTCACACCTCTCTCTGCGTCTGTCCTGTTCTGTGAGTGGCTGAGAGCCAGAGATTTACCAGTGTCACGGATAACGAGACGCGCCCTTCATCACAATTTACGTAATTCATATGCGAATCTTTTTAGAATGCAAGACGAATGGAATGCAACATGTTTTACATGTAAAATAGTACACAATAGTTATTACAGCCTAATTCTCTTGTTCAAAGTAGTTATAGTGTTCAGAAACTTTTTTGATAATTCATGTTCCATACCTGTCTGTTATATAGTTTTATAAAAGTTATGAAAAGTAATTAAAAAAGTTCACACATGCACAAAAAAAAAAAATCTATCAAAACAGATTGTAGATTAGGTTATATATAGACAGATTTTATATAGAATAGATAATCATTATATCTGGTCTCCTCCATTATGGGGTGAGGGGGGATTAAGTTACAGAAGGTTGAGAACCTCTGGTGTAGCATGATTGAGGTTTGAAGTGACATGCAGGTCTTAAAAGTTGTTTGGAAATGTCTTGAATATAGTATTAAAAAGTATTAAATTTGAAGTGCTGATACCTGCAGATCCCCTGCTAGATTGTCTTTGTATGCCGTAGCATTAAGATGTCCCTTCACTAAGGGGCCCAAACATGATTCAGCATGAGAATGCCCCTGTGCACAAAGTCAAGTCCATATGGACATGGTTTGCCACAGTTGGTGTGGAAGAACTCAAGTGGCCTGCACGGAGTCCTGCTCTCAACCCCACTGAACTGGAATGCTGACTGAGCACCAGACCTCACTTGACATCAGTGCCTGACCTCTCTGGTGGCTGAATGGGCAAATCCCCACATCAGTACTCCAGAACCTACTGGGAAGCTGTCCCAGGAGAGTGGAGGTTATTATATAACAACAAAGGGGGACCATATCTGGAATTGAATGTTAAGAAAGCACATACAGGCTCCTAATAAAGTACATACAAATAATAAACCAATGGAGAGAAAATGTAAAAAATTAATCAATGAACAAAGCCAAAACTAATAACTCCAAGTTAAAGTTTTCAAGGTGGATTTGCTGTTTTTTCCTTGTACATTGTACATGATCACTCAATTACCTAAGTTACACAAAAGCCATGTATATGCAGTAACACTAGATATCAATTAAACAAACAATTAACAAGCATCTACAGTCCCCTCTGAAATCATTGGAACAGCAAGGCCTATTCTTTTTTTTTAAATTAATTAATTTATTTATTTGTTTGTTTGTTTGTTTGTTTGTTTATTGCTATACACTGGAAACATTTGGGTTTGAGATGAAAAGATGAACATCAGACAATAGATCGGAATTTCAGTTTTCATTTCCTGATATTTACATCCAGATGTCTTAAACAACTTAGAACATAGCACCTTTTGTTTGAACTCATCCACTTTTCAAGTCAAAAAGAATTGGTTTGGCAGTTGGCAAAAATATTGGCTTATCTTCAGTGTATAACAAAAACAAAAGAATTTGCTTCAATAAGAAACTGCAATAAGACGCTTTCCAGAGAAAAAGGTATTTGATAGTGATGTTCAGCAATTAGGATTCTTTCATTTTGCTTATTAGCTAGATACCCAGGCTACCCAGCCAGCGTCTTCTTGTTGCACAATTAACAGCTAATGATACCCATTGGAAATTTGATTTAGCTAGCCAACTAGATTGCTAACGGTGTGTGTTGGTCTGTTTGCCTGGCTTGGGTCTTCTGAGCCCTTGGCTGACTGCCGAGCATGAGCTAACCTTGAATACTGGTTGCTTTCAACATACATATATTGTTTTCTGTTTTTTTTTTTATTATTTTGTTTTGTTTGTTTTTTTATAAACTAATATTAGCTGTATTAATATTATTATAACTGTCCCAGAAAATATTTCATCATGTCATATTTATCAATTTTAGTCAATTTTATTCGGACTAAAATGGCATTGAATATTAGACAAGGCATTTTAGTTGATGAGAAAATGCAAAAATTAAACCAAATATTCAAATTGCATTAGTGCATTGTTAATATTTTGCATCTTTTTTTTAACTGTATGTTTTAATAAAAATCTTTGCTAGTGCTTGCTCCACTTCTTAATTTCAAATGCACTTTTTCATTTGAATGTGCATTTTTTTCTTAAATTTGCTGGCTATTCAAAGCTCAAATGTTAAATTAACAGCCCTAGAGCAGATGAAAGGACAGAAGCAGCATGAATGGCTAAAATGTTGGTGTGTCAGCTTTTTGCCACCTGACTTTGCTGAGCTTTTGTTTCATGGTGTTATCCAAGTTATTGACCTAGTTCTGTTTGTGTATTTTGGATTTTTCCTGCTTTCGCTGATCGCCTAACCTGTGCCTGTGTTTTGTTTACGGATTTTGATTCATGATTTGGATTTGTCTGCTTGCCTCCCAAATAAAATGCTTAAACTGCATTTGCATCTGTCTCTACTCACCGAACATGACATGGTGACATTCATTCTTATGTAAACAAGCGTGTATGTAAACACAATGGGCAGTATTGAGGTCAACAAAAATTATCAAGGTCATGTCTCTATAGCGTACGATAAGTTGATAAAGTAATTATCGTGACAGGCCTACTGATGATGTCTGCTAGGCCTAAGCCTGCATACACAACTGGGCTCAGAAGACCAAAGTTGGTCAACTTGGCTACTGTTCTGGAGAATTCTATAAACCTAAAGCAATTTATATTAATGCTAAAATCCCACATCAAATTCCACTTGTTAGTGTCTACAGATGGCCAATAGAGACCATTAAATACTTATTAAATAGGTCATACCCACCTTCTATAGATAGATTATACTATGCCAACAAAGATAGGTCAGTTCATAATATTATAAATGATTTGACCTGTTGGCTAACATTACCTCAGTCTGGATGAAATGAATTTGTACATATGAACATCCTCCCAAAACTATTATAATTATCATATACAGAAGATTCCTGTCCCAGAATAAAATTTTCCCATGTTATACTTGACATTTTAAAAAATGAACAACTAAATTATTAAAATTTGGAGAGATGACTACAGAAAACATATAACCTTTCCAGACCTTCAGTTCTAACTTTGATCAAGTCCATGCATAATTTCCCTACACAATATCTAGAATCAAAGTTTTAAAATTAGTTTAGACATGCCCTCAACTATATACCATTTATTTAAATTAGGAAAGTTCAAGTCCTTTGACCAAATTATGGAGTTTGACCTGCCTAAAACAGATTTCTTTAGATAATTATAGAACAAGACTTTTAATGAGCACAAATATATTAATTTATGTATTCTTTTACCAGATGCTTTAGGATTTTGTTCATATGTTCTCCTAATGTAAAAAACTGAGTAAATATTAGGATGATATTTATGATGCCTTTGTTTTTAATGTACAAAACCCTAAAGAACCACTAGTGTCATTGCTGGGTAAAGTTGCAAACTGGTTAAAGACTGTTCCAAATTTTGAGTCCTGGATTCAATGCTTAGGTGTATTGTATAAAATGGAGAAAGTAACCATGTCTCTCTGTATGGGCAGAAATTATGGAATCAAGCTATGCCAGTAATGCTCTGAGAAGATTATGTGCTCAAATGTGGACCATACCATATGACTTGCTCCAATCTTGTCTTCCCCTTTCTTCCCCTGCCTTTGCTTTTTTAGCAAAATATATGGATTTATATATATAAAAATATATAAGTATTATTCAACCTACATTTTATAAATACAACATTATTGGTCATGGTGTTATAATAATTTTATGATTATTAAATAAATTAAAAGAAAAGATCCAGAACAGCCAAACACTCACCCTGAACAAGCCAACTAAAATGTACTAAAAACAGCTACATAACTAATATTAGCTGTAACTAACTAAAACGAACAAACAAACAAAAAAAAATCCTTTATCAAGGTACCTTTGGTTCTAATTTGTATACATTCCATCTTGGTTTCATACAACTCGGAGAAGATATTGGTAGATTTTTGGTAGTTCTTTATACTACCAAAAAGGTTCTTTGTCTTATAATATGTGCTAATTAACACAAGCAAAATGCTAAGATGCTTGGAAGATAAATTTATTTTGCCTTTCTTTTCTGCCATGTAACCTACAACTCCAGAAATATATAAACACAAGTAGTTATAAAACATTCATTGTCAAAATACCACCTTAAACAGCATAACTAATCCAAACTGACAGTATTACAGTAAATATTGCAGTCAGTTATTTGAAAATGATCACATCTTGTATTTTCTTTCAAGAGGTTTAGCTAGATGTCTGCCCTAGCCGTAACTCAACACATTAACAAAACGTATAAACGTCTACACTAATAAGCTAATGTTAAAAATTTATACATTCTGACGTGAAACTGGCAAATTTGACTACAGAACTAAAATATTAGTTGGATAGTTTAGCTAACTAACTTAGCTAGTTAACAGTACTTCACCTGAACCAACAACTTGGTGATAGATTTGTAGGCAACTGTCATATAATTTGAATATCATTAAATGTAACATACAAACTGTTTTTTTTTCCCCCCTTTGGCAGATCACTTGCTGACATTACCACATGTACAGAAGTACCTGATGTCAGTGCGCTACATTGAGGAACTGCAAAAATTTGTGGAGGATGATAATTACACGTATGTTTGTTTGTTTTTCTTGAGTGGAGAGTAATATACATTATTTTTGTAAAAAATTTACCTTTTAAGAAAGGAATGGCTGGGAAGAAAATCGGAAACCAGTAACAAAAATATAATAAGTGTCAAATATTAAAACAAGTGTTTTAATAAAAACATTTAATCTCTATGTCTCATTTAAACATTAAGTAAATGTAAATCATTAAGTAAATCATTTTCTGTGGTTGAAAATTACTTCATTATGTCTGTACCCATATGTGAAAGTTGCTGTAGTATGTAGTAAAGCATGTGGTGTATGTGCTTAAGCTCCATTTCACTTGGCCACATGACTGGTACTTCAAACAAACTCCTCTACATTGACAGTCACTGCTATACAGGTTTTAATACACAAGCCCCCTGTTATATTTTGTGATTCTTTTTTCCTTTTAATGATAGTCTTTATTGGTCACATATACATATGCACAGTGAAATTCTTTCTTCGCATACCCCACCATGTCAGGAAGCTGGGGTCAGAGAGCAGGGTCAGCCATGATACAGCGTCCCTGAAGCAGAGAGGGTTAAAGGCCTTGCTCAAGGGTCCAACAGTGGCAGCTTGGCAGTGCTGGGGCTTGATTTTACTTTCAGCTCTCCTTTTTAAGCACACTTTTCTGAATAATTCAGTGCTTTAAACCCCCATACCATTATAGTTAATAGGTGACTTAGTCCAGGTATACAAATATGTAGAGATTGTGCCTGCTTGTACCATAAACAAACACACAGTGAGGGTTTCATATGTTGACATGATCTCCAATAGTAGGTTCCCCTACTTCCTCTCCCCAGTACAAAATAATAATAATTTCATTCTGTGACAGTACTATCAGAGGGTTTCAGCCTTCTTACAGCATGACAGAACTTTTCATAAAAGATATACTATAGTATTTATTTGAGTATCATGTTTTTCCTTGCAGAAAGTAAGATTATATTCTCCTAACCAGATCATTCCTGTGTGTGCAGTGTTTATTATGATGTAGATTTCTTTCATGTAAGCCCAACTTACATGTGATGAGTTCATCCCATGTAAAATAGTATTTTTTAATGGCCGTTCCCCTCTGGACATCTCCAATGTATTCATCAAGATGTAAATGTTATACCAATTCTCTTTGAAGTTAGCTAACTTTTCCATTAGACAGAGTGAAAACGTCTGGGTTAAGCATGTAACCCTGTTCCCTGAGAAGGGAACGAGACGTTGCATTTAGCATAACACTATGGGGAGCACCTCTCGCGCATGACAGGCATCTGAAGCTTGTGTAAAATCATGCCTATTTATAGGCCAGCCATGATCAGGTGACGTGGCAATTAAGCGCATCGCGTGATATAAATATGGCACCTATGAACCGCGCCATCAGCCTCTATTATCTGACATGAAGACGCAATTCACAGGCCTGCCCTGGTATGACAAAGCTATGCAACGTCTCGTTCCCTTCTCAGGGAACAGGGTT
>JANDJT010000190.1:11432971-11452560 GCA_024331685.1 Stegophilus panzeri | reverse complement strand
GTCACCTGATCATGGCAGGCCTATAAATAGGCATGATTTTACACAAGCTTCAGATGCCGGTCACGCGCGAGAGGCGCGCCCCATAGTGTTATGCTCAACACAACGTCGAAGTTCCCTTTGAAAGGGAACATGTATTATTGTAAATAGATATTCATCAACAAATATTGTAAATATGAAGTGAGGAGAGTCCTTGAAGAAGGTGAAGGAAAGTGAACTATTGCACATGTGGTTATACATGGGGTGGTGGGATTTAGCATTTGACAGGAGGAATGACATCATCTGACCTCATTCATGCTTACATGGAAAGAGCTGCACACTGGTTTCTCCATAGCTTCATACACAGGGTCACACTTCTTAAACCTATATTTCTTTGCCATTTTCACACCCATATTGCTCACCCATTTTTGCTTTGCCAAATCTAATCAATTTATAATATAGGATAACTTTAATATAAATGCATTTCTACTTCCGATTTCAGACTGCCCGGTGGTAATTAAGTTTTCTCATTTTCTTGCTGAGTACAAAGATTAAAGTCATCACCCTGTGACCATGACCTCACATGTGCAACCTAGAAAAGACACCTTCTATGTCACACTCATCTTCATCCCTGTTCTTTTCTTGTGAAGGAGTTGAGGAAGTGGATTCAAGACACTGAGTATAGCTCTCTAATCCTTTTGATTTTTGATCTTGGTGAGTGTAAGTTATATCACCAATACATTTGCACTCTTGCTACTTTCTCTTAAGGAAATAATGTTCACATGAAGAGATGCGATGAGATGTTACAGACAGCACTTCAAGCTATGGGACTCATGGCAACAGGATTGCATTTTAGTGCTGCCAGAACATGTGATCGAGCCTCTAAATTATGATTTACTAAAACTGCCAGGGGATCCCAGCATCAGTGAGATCACTTGACCAACACCGGGTTGGTTTTCCCCTCTGCAACTAGAGCAATGAAGCTCAATTACAACAGACCAGTGGATACTGAACACACTGTTCACCCGGGTATCATTTATGGTTTCTCTGTCAGCCACATATAAACACAGGGGTCTGTGAACAGAGGTGCAAGAACCAAGCCAATTGTGCTCTCACTACTAGAACAAAAGGCAATAGAAATAATACACAGACCAGAAAGCCTGACCTGGATGTTTTCTACGTATTTTCTTATTCTGGAAAAAAAAGGAGGCAGAATCCATCACCATTTTAGATTTGAGAGACTTCTTTTTAATGTCTTCTTTAAAATGTCTTCTTAAAATGACTACCATTTCATATGCAATGTGTAGCAAGTGTGATGCGTGTGGTGAACAAACATTAGTTTGTAACCATAGATCTAAAGAATGCATATTTCCTTATTCGAATTGCTGTGGAACACAGATGATTCCTTGTTGAAGTCTTGACATCAACATATTAACATCCATAAAATGAAACTTGTATGGCTAGTACTGCAACATTTTCAGCAACTCCCAAATTGGATCGCATATAATACAGATCAATAACATGGTGGTATTTTGCATTGACCACCAAGGGGCATAAAATCCCCAGTGATGTTGAGTTGGTCAAACAAGTGGGTGGATGCACACTTTCTGTCTCAATGCAAAAACCTACTAGTCCGATACAATCAGACAGCAATTGATGTAAGCCTTCCCACACATTGAGTGTTACAGATGACACTAAAGCACATTCAGCAGACTATGCAACCAGTATTGCTGATTCTGGCCAAATAGACCACAATTCTACTACACTACTCATACCAGAACTACTGTCCCAGATGAATGGGTCACTGTGGCATAGCAGAGCACACGCCTTGAAATTATGGGTAAGGCCCAGGAGAGCGACCCCAGCATACTGGGATGTGTGCACGGGGTCAGGCTCCACTGTAAATGTGCCAGCTGTATGCAAATTATATTTGTGAAGCTGCACAACCATTTACACTAGTACAATTTTACAGACTAAATGTAGCATTGTCAGTGCTCTGTAGTGAGTACAGTAATGCAGTATCATGAATATCCACAATTTGAGTGATTCTCAATAAAGCATGGTTTTGGCACTGTTTGTGAGTGCTGCCTGTTATTGCCTAGTAAGATATTACATCAGGACATATTACGAACCCTTGTGACAACTTTCATACACAGCCTTGAGGAAACTGCTCTGGTGATCCAGAGTAAATGGCAGTAGAACAGAAAGCTTCATACTGTATGTAACCATAGTTCTATGACTGAATGGACATCTGTCACGCCACACAGGTCACGCAGGTTGGTGAGAATGGCTAAAGGATGGGAATGACGTAGCAGGTGCCTGTTATAGGCTGCACGCATGAGGTCATGATCAACAGGAAAACTCCACTCAGTCATAGGAGGAGAATGCCCTGTTGGGCTTCCATTCAATTGTAGAACCATGATTATATATGTAACCTTCCATTTTGTAGCAGGTTTTCAGTGTATGTGAGTATAATATGGACAGAAGCCATTTCCAAAGAAAAAAGTGACATAGCAGCAGAAACATTATCTATAATGAGCTAAACACACCTCTTCCTATTTTTTCCATTTTCTTTGTGTCCCCAACATTAAACAAAGAGTACAGTGTGAGAATCAATCAGCAGTGGCAGCAACATTTTTAGCTAACTGGCAAATTTGTTGTTTTTTGGTTTTTTTTCTCATTAGTTTTGATAGAACTTGGTTGTATCTGTGATATTTTTCATGTTTCTATTCAAATTTATTCCCTGCAGGTTGTCTTTGAGGATTGAACCTGGGAGCAATTCGCCTCGTCTGGTATCTTCCAAGGAAGACCTTGGAGGTACTGAACTGTTTTTTAAATTTAATTTTCCTTGATATCAATATTTATCTGGAAGAAAAGATCATGCACTCTGACCGTATGGTCTTATGTAATGGGATTCTTGCTCCTTCTGGGTAAAGATGGCATCCTCTGTGGATTAGACAGTATCTGGAACTCGTCATGGGTTGAAGGGTTTTGCAGATGGTTTCTGGAAGGACTATGAAATAATTATATTCTTTAATAGAGATTACTGGCCTGAATGCTCCCAGTGTACAGTTTGTTTGTTTTTCCAGCAGAAACCTCCACTCAGTTCCTTTATGAGCTAATGCTCACCAGGCCAAAGGATTTAAAGCCCCTTCTCTGACTAAGCTGATTCTCAAAATTCCCTCTTTCCTTTTCCTGTTAGTGTCCAGTGACTCCTAGATCATGTGAGGTTTGGGCTGGTTTGTCACGATTATGTGTAGCCTCCGATATAGAGTGTCAGTCTAAGATCAAGATATAGAGATGTTTTCTTTTCAGTTATGTAATTGAGTTATGTCAATTAGAGACTACAAAACACTAAGTAATCCAAAAAATTTAATCCAAGGCACACTTCCAATTTAGATTGTTAAAAAGCCTTCAATTAAATGGCTATTTCATAAGTAGAATTTTTTTTAAGAGAGGTAGGGAGTAATGGGCTGCAGACCCACATGTTTCAGCAGAAATACCTCCTTCAAGTTGCAACCCTACAAACACAAAACTGTCTCAAAGGGGCTTTCATCAAATTAGACACACGCTCAAATTAAATGATGAACATAAGTGCCTAGTTTTGGAATGCCACTAGGTGGAGTACATCTAGAGCTAGTTTAAAAGGACACCACTAGATGGTGCCACAATGAGAGAAGATAATTAAATATAAACAGAATGATGTATACAAAAGTTAAAAAATATTTGACATATACAGTACCATGCATTGGAAAATTGAATGAGTGATTTCAGAGAAAAGGACTAAAATCAGTTTCTTCATTTAGACCAGGAAAGTCCATTGCCTTCATGTGATGTAAAACGTTTCCCTTTATAATAATAATTTCAAGTGATCTCCACCTACAGGGGTATTGGTTAATCATCTGGGGCTGAGCCTGGATTCTTCTCCATGCATTTTTTCCAGTTCAGCTAGTAGCCTAAGTTTTGTTTTATGGACGCTGAGGTAACTTAGCTGTCAATATAGGACATGATCAGAAAAAGTTGGGTTTATCATAAAACTTGCCTCGGGTGTTGTCACTGTTTTTAGGACTGCCAGACCAATAAAATATAAAACTTTTCTTACTAGGCTAGTTTGGTGTCACCAGGCAAGGGGAGGCACAACTAAGCTATGGGTTTAGCTGCTACATTGCCATGCAAAGTACATTATATTTCCTTATTCTCTGCTCATATCATGTTCACGTAAACTGGAACTCATATAGACATTTACACCCCTTGTTTTCCTGCTCAGCATGAGAGGATATTACTGTTTTACTTTCAACCCTTTTACTAGTTAAAATTAAAAAAAAAAAAAAAAAAATCAATGTATATCCATTTTTCCTCACACTGACTGTAAGCTAGCATTTGGCAGAATTGAGAGCTGTCAGCCAATAAGACATGAGTGTTTCGACGTATTTTCCTGCAAACCCTGTCTGATTGGTCTTGCCTCCGTTCACTGAAGATATAAAATTACAACACCACCGCCTTCTTTTACTGACATTCATGGACAGGTTACATCCCTGTCCACCTCATACGTTAGAGGAAACATACAAGGACACAGAGAACTTGCAAAACTCCACACAGACCATAACCTGAGATCAAACTGGATACACTGGAGTGGTCAGGAGGCAATGCTACTTGCTGTGCTAGCTTGCCACCCTTTTCCAGTCATAGCCATAGTCATAATGTAATTATGAACTAAAATCAAAATATTAAGCCTTTACTTACCTGCACATTTAATAATTGCTTTTTTGGCACAGTGGCACGGCATGTATTGTTGATGAAGATCCAGTCTGGTATAGACACAGACTTATGTTGTTAACAGATATTGGACATTGGATATTGACTATTTGTAACAAATAAATAAATATAAATCATCAAAGTAAGTTTTTTTTTTTGTTGTTTTTGTTTTTTGTTTTTTTTTTTTAATGAAAAGAAATTACAATACCTTAAGCTTTGGGATTCATACAAATGCTAGGCCCTTTTCTGCTTTTTCACTACTTTTATTACTCCAATCTTCATACTGTTGAGCACATACCATACAACCTTTCATTTTATTACACAACAAGCTGTTATTAACAAGTCCTTGTTCAAACAGATACAACAATTTCTCCTACTTTCACAAGTACACGGTTCAGCATTAAAGCCAGTAGCATTTTTTTCTGGCCCTAGGCATCTTTGTAAAACCTCTCACAATGAAGTCACTGATGGTTGTGGTCGGAACTAGTGCTGACTACCATGCACTAATTGGAAAGGAAAGTCTGTTTCCAGTTAGGGGAAAATTAAAGACACTCATGGAGTCTGGGACTTTTGCAAATGCCTGCTTGCTTCAATACCACAAATATCACCCTGATTTTATAGTGCAGTGGAAAAAGACCCCAGACATGACTGTAAGGAATATATGCAGGCTTTATCAGTAGATAATAAAAAAAAAATCACAATTAGGTCATTGTTCTTGATGTTATTTTGTTTCATTAGGAACATTTTTGGTTCTCAGGCTATACTTGAATTATAAATTTGCAGCAGTAGATAATTGAAGATATTTTTAGTTAGATCATTGCTAATTGTGCAGACGTGGCTCTCATAGAAAGAAACTGATGTTTTCTGAACAGGAAAATGAGGTGTAGATCCAAGAATGAGGCTTAAAACCACATGTTTGGCATTAAAAAGTGCAAAAGACTGTTAACTAAGTAAGTAAGAGCAATTTTCAGAGTTGGATGCTTAAGTCAGCAACTTAATCCAAAGTATTTACATGGTGAAGGTTAGTAATGTATAAGTAAGTAAGTAAGGAAAACACAAGTAAGAATATTAAGTATAATAAAAGTACATATGTTAGTAAGTTAAAAGTAGGTAAGTAAGTTAATAATTTAATAAGTTAAAAATAAGTAAAACGAAGGTTAAAATAGGTAGGTACATCAGGTAAAAATAATTAAGTATACTCATGGGTGGAAAAGAAATTACACCCTCGTTCAGTTCTGTGTTTTTATTTTTCAGGGCCTAATTAACAATTCTGGGGTCCTCTCCATCTTCTACAAACAAACAAATAACATCAGGCGGCAATAAAAAATAAATTTTCCACGGTGATTAGGAGAGCAGCCTTTATATATTCTTTATACCAGAATATTTTTGAGACAAATGTCTCAAGTTGGTGAGGACCACGAAATTGTTAATTAGGCTCTGTAAATAAAAACATAGAATTGATGGAGGGTGTATTTTCTTTTTCTCATGACTGTATGTAAGGTAACATATGTAAGTATATAAGGTTAAAATAATAATTAATTAAGTTAAAAGCAAGTAAGTATGTAAGGTAAAAGTAAGTAAAGTTAAAATAATTAAGTAATTTAGGCAAAAGTAAGTAAGTATATAAGGTAAAAGTCAGTAAAGTAAAATTAAGTTGATAAGATAATAAAAAATAGAAATACAAGCTACTGGAAGAGAGCTATTTAACTGTACTCAATCTGGTAAATAATCATACTTGATATATTTATAGAAAAAGATGATGTAATTGGTAACACTATCTAAATTGAGTTTTCTTTATAAGTTTGATGTGTGTTTGTGTTTGTTTTCACATCAGGACCATCGGAAGAGTCATTCTCAGTGAAATATAACCGGAGACCAACCTGTCCTGATACCTCAGTTGTATCTCATTTGCCTACACCCCCACCAGCCCGGCACAGAAAGAGTCACAGTCTGGGAAATAAGTGGGTAGCATCCACTGCAATTAAAGCTACAGTGAGATAAAATTCACTAGTCACTATGCAGTTCTCCTCATTAATTGACGTACACCTGGAAGAATATGCAATATTTCCCATTTTATAGAAAATATGAGTCATATATCATTAAAAAATTATTTAGTAATAATGCTCAGATGAAGCTATTTATCCTCACAAAAAAAGTTATGTATTATATTAAACATTACAGCCAACCTTACATAGATGACACTCACCAATAGTTTCATCATGTGTTGCCTCGTAGAGCATCAGTGACAACTTGCATCCTTTTGTGATTGTTTTGCATAAGTGCATTTATTTTCTTAGGTGTTAATTTTTCCACATTCTTCTTGGCAAAACATCCCCAAAGTTTGTAAATTCTTTGGTTGTCATTAGAAATTTTTGTCCTTAAAATGGGGTCACTGGCCAAAAAAGGTTGCGAAGCACCGGTAGTATTAAACTCAATAAAACTAAAACATAAATAAATTATTTTTTGGAGGCTGTATAGTCAGCTAGTTGGTGTGTGCTGTTTTCTGGCTCTTTTGCCAGCATGTGATATCATTGTTTACAAAAAGAAAACATCTAGTTTTTATCTCTCTCTCTCTCTCTCTCTTGTTCCCCTCTTTGTTTAGCATGATGTGCCAGTTTGGCGTAGCAGAGAGTAAGAGTACCACTTTTTCTGTGAAGGAAAAGGCTCGTCATCTACTGGACGACAGCTTTTTAGAGTCACACAGCCCTGTCAGGAATCACACGCATGACTCTGTCTTCACCAACGGCATCTCATTAGGTCCTTTTCTTTACACACTGACTTTCTTCACACCTTTGACTCCAGAGTCTAAATTATTACACTTACAATGCATTTCTTGAGTCAGGGAAGAAAAAAAAACAACTCTCCAACATAGATTTTAATGTTTTGGGATGCACAGATTATACCTCTGCTCAATTATGGCACTTATTGTCATTCCCCAACCCCAATACTATCAGCGTCATGAATCGCCAATGGCATCAGGCAAGCAGGATAACATTAGCTAAGTAGCTAAAAGACAGACCGGAAAACTCGAATTAGATTAGAGAACAGAATACACAGATCAGATAACAAAATGCCCAGATAATACAGTCCATGTAATGAAAATACTCTCACTGCAAGCCAACAAGCATAAGCTTTTATGGAAGTAATGTTTTATGGATTACTCTCACTAGAGGGCAGAATTTTAAAGCAATTAAACCACTATTTTTTAAGTGCATAATAATATCTATGCCATTATTACCCAAAATTCAATTTTTACTTGACCATTTTCAAAGCAAGTGCAAGTATATACATATATCTATTCTATTATTTTTCATCCATTCACATTATAATTTAATCCATCAAAACCTATAGGATGGACTTTTTGGTTTTGTTGTTCACCTGTAATGTGTACTGAGAAATAAAAAATGGTTGCTTGTCTTCCATATGGTTTTAATGATTTGTTGTTGTTGTTTCATTTTTATCTTCTACAGGTAGTAGAGAAAGCATCTTCAGTGATGAGTTGTCATCTACTGTTGAAAGGTGAAGTGCTTCAGTGTTTTTTAAATATTCAGTCACAGAAATACCAAAAATAGGCCAAAATTATACTGCAGTTCAGTGCTTGATAAAACTGAGTGTTGCATGCACATAACAAGAGTTGCTCCTACACTGAGTTTGGAAATCAACATAACTTCTTTGAGAAAATACTGATGATAAAATAACGGCTATATTGCATCATGTACCACTATCAAAAAAACAGAGGCTTTTCATTTAATTAAAATTATGTGAACTGCTGATTTCAGAGGTCGTATGTATGCTACTCTTGGCCCAAATTGGAGGGTTGCAGTCCGTAACTCTCCTAGAAGCAGAAGCTATGGTTACAGGTAAACACTCACTGTATGACCTTGTGATTATGCTGATAATGAAACTACAGATAATTAATTTATGTCTATTGATGAACTGCCTCTGTTCATTACCATTCAGGGTTTTTTTTATTTTTTTATTTATTTTTTTTTATTATTGATATTATAGTAACATTAGTTGTACAGCTATATAATATGTTTTCTGCAGATCAGGGAGACTGCAGGATTGAGATGGTGGTTTGTCTTTACAAGTGTGAAGAAACTTGTTAAGTAAAGGGATATTATAATTAATGCAGATGTGCTCTTTATGCCTTTCCAGTTAAAATATCTATGTTGGAGTAAATGAACAACCATGTTCTTAAACAGGGTCCAAATAAGATTAACTGCTGCTACAAACTACACAAATCTATAGCAGTAGAAATTCTGCATTTTCATTTTTGCTGTATGTATGTTTGTGAGAGATCCATTAGAAAACAATACAGTGCTGTATGTGCTATGTTTATAGTGCAAAAAGGTTACAAGATTTTAGTTGTGTTTTTTTTTTTTCCTTGGCCCAGTGCCTCAGGGGCCGTGTCCAGTTATGAATGCAGCTCGCTAAGCAGTATCACCATTGAAGGGCCTCTGCGGAGAAAGACTGTGATGAAAGAGGGCAAGAAACCTACAGTGAGTGTAATATCACATGTCCTAAATCCAATTAGATAAATATACTGACTGTAAAAAAATATATATATTGTTTGTGTAAACCACCAAGAGAAACATCATATCATGTCAATCAGCTGAATATTTCTCAAATCTACCAAGTGCAAATCTGCCAGGCGTTCAATAATGTTTGTGATTCATCATCTATTCTTTTATTTTCTTTTGGTCCCAGTTGTCATCATGGAAGCGATACTGGATTGTTCTTTCTGGCTCAACTCTAATATACTTTGGCTCTAAAGCTTTAAGAGCAAATGAAAGGAGACATGTAAGTGGTCAATCCTATATCATGTCTGTTTTTAATGAAAAAAACCCTGAAACCACCCTGAAACAAATTAAATATGTTTATATTGAAATATGTGCTAAGTGATTCTGAAATTTGTTGGTTGATGCTTATTTTCCTTATTCCTATGAAAAGATTGCCGTTTTGCAGTTACAGTGGGACATTACTAGTGCAGTCACAGGGCATTTGGTAGGAGAAAACATTTCAGTGATCTCAAACGTAAGTGATAACAACAAAAAATGAGCAAGAGCTTCTTCTCTCACTCACCATTTTCCAGTGACATTCAACATTGTATTATCATCATACATTTAGGTAGAGATGAAGCAAGGGCTAAATCCTGCTGGTGCCAGTAACAGCAGGTAGTTGAACGGCAATGTGGGAAACCATTAGCCACAGTAAATAAAATAGACCAATATGTCAATGAAAGATGTTTAATCAAAAAAAAAAGTCATCTCAGAACTTCATTACAAAATGAATAATAGATGCCACTGAAAATAACAAAAGATTAATACGCAAATCATTCAGGGTGGTTTTTTTCTTTAAATGGGAAAATATTAGTGCTATTTCTGTGTTATTGTTAAAGCACAGCTATAGTTATAAATATAGACCCCTAAGTGACACATGTCACACTGACATCAGCTGTGCCTCCTGGTTGCAAAAACAAAGTGAGTTTTAAGAGCAAGCCTGGGTTTGTTTTCTAAAATGCCACACTGTGCTGTTGGGTGTCAGAATTAGAAAGGTGTTCATAAACATGTTCATTTTTACCACATGCTGTTGAATCAGACACCAAGAGAAGAAGGTTGTAGTTACAGGCAATTAGGAGGGATAATTGGTCTGAGGAGCTCTGTAGTGCCCATTTTATCTCTGCTAGGTAGCTAACTTTCCTTTCACTGAAGTTGCCATGTTAACTATAAATTTAATAGGCTTACCTTGCTAGTTAGTTAACATGACTAATTTATATTGCTTTAACAAACTTACATACAACCCCTGGCAATAATTATGGAATCACCACACTTAGATGATGCTCACCTGGATTTTTTACTTCATAGCAAATAAACAAATCACAGATATGACACAAAACAATTTTTGTTTAATAGCTGAATATTCTGGCTTCATGAAATGTAAGTCAAACAAGTTAAATTTAATTATTTTAATAAATGGCATATTTTTTTTTCAGATCAAGTAGAGGAAAAAATTATGGAATCACTCAATGTTGAGGAATTACCTTGTAATTTTAATTTCTAAAATAAATAGCAGCACAAGTCTAAAAATGCTAACTAGTCTGCAGTTACAAGAGCGTGCTTACAGACCTTAAAAGATTGCTTACAGACGTTAACCTTGGACTTTTTGAAAGGAAACATGGCCCCAACAAGAGAGTTGTCAATTGAAACAATGGAAAGGATTATAAAACTCCTTCAAGGAGGAAATCCAACACAGAGTGTGGCAAAAGATGTTGTAAGCAAAATGGGAAGGTTATAAAAAGAAAACATCCAGGTAGACCAAGGAAGATGGCAAACATCTATAGAAAACTCAAAGCAATATGCCTTGAAAATCCAAAATGCACAACAAAACAAATGTAAAACAAATGGGCAGAAACAAGAGTCAATGTTTGTGACAGAACTGTAAGAAATCTGCTGAATGAAATGGGATTTACATATGAAAAAGTCAAATGTAAACCAGCACTAACAGCTAAACAGAAGAAAACAAGGTTACAGTGGGCTAAAGAGAATGTGGATGATTGGATAAAAGCGATATTCAGTGATGAATCATGACTCTGCATTGGCTAAGGAGATGATGCTGGAACTTTTGTCTGGTGCCATTCTAATGAAACATATAAAGATGACTGCCTGAAGAAAACAATCAAATTTCCCGTCTTTTTGACATGGGGTGACATGTCAGGTAAAGGACCAGGGCAGACCTCAACAGTCGATGTACAGCTGTACATTGAAAGTTTGGACACTTTTGGACACATTCCATCAAGAGAAAATAGGTTTGGTGATGAAGTCATTTTTCAGGATGATAATGCATCTTGCCACAGAGCAAAAAAAAAAAGCGTTTCTTCAGGAAAGGCAGATCAGCTCAGTGACATGGCTAGCAAACAGAGCGGATCTCAATCCGATTGAAAATTTATAGTGGAATTTTTTTTAATTGGTCCATGACCAGGTCGATCATGCAAATCTGATCTGTCAACCTCTATTTAAGAAAGTTGGAAAAAGCTTGATGGAGAATATTGATTTTCATTAGTGAAGTCCATGCCTCAAAGAATTCAGGCTGTCATAAATGCCTGAGGAGGAGCAACAAACTAATAATTTTTTATGTCATTAGAGTTTTAGCTTTATGTAGTACATAAAGCTAAAGTATAGTATTCAACTGAAGTAATCCACTGTATTATAAATGAGACTTGATCATAAAGTGTTTTTAGCAAATGCAGTCATTAGGCAATCCAAGTGAGACAGCATTCAAATATTCCAGTTTACCAATACACTCTAGGCCCATGAACCCTCCAAATCTGTGCCTTTACCTAAGAGAAAACTATAAACAAAAGGCCTTTTCAGCCTAGACTTAAAGATTGATACTGTGTCTGAGTCCCAAACACTAATTGTAAGGCTGTTCCATAACTGTTCCATGGGGCTTTGTAAGGAAAAGCTCTGCCCCCTGCTGTAGTCATCATTATTCTAGGTACCAACAAAGAGCCTGCACCTTTTGATCGAGGCAGGTGTGATGGATCATAAAACAACAAGTTTGCTCAGGTATTGGACTGCGAGACGATTCAGTGTTTTATACATTATTAATAGTATTTTATAATCAGTGTGAAAGTTTACTGGTGTTATGACCCCGATATTAGTCCAGGGGTGACACAGGGTCGGTAACTTGTGACTACCACTACTGAAACCGCACGGAAGGGCCAGCTAGTCAGAATAATACCAACAAAGGAAAAAATGTACGTCTACAACCACCTCTTTAGTTTACAAAATGTACTGTGCTTTCTTGATCACCAGTGTATTACATTTTAAAGACTTAATTTAACATTAACATGCCAGACATAAGACAACTATTTACAGAGTATTTACAATGAGTTTGATGATGAGTTTTGATGAAGAAATGAAAAAGGAGCTGGACTATGGCAGTGCTAAAGGAAAGCATAATATAACAAAACATGCTTCCCTACTCTCAGGTTCTACACACGGTCATCTACCAACAAAAGTAAAACTAAAAATGTCTAACCACACAAGTCTTCCCTCACAAACATAAATACAAGGGTTGGCACTCACTGCTTACCTAGTGTGCTTAAACAGATTACTACCTACATGTGGCAGCATGTATGAGCGTGCCCTTACTTACCTGCCCAAGCCCTGAAAATAAAAGAAAATAGTGTATAAATGCTGAGTCTTTTTAAGAATAACTGGACCCAGAACCAGCATATATAGAGAAAAGAGCAATGGGCCTGAAACAGAGCCTTTACTTTAGTATGCATAGAGAAGTCACCATTTACATCTACAAACTAATAACAATCAGTCAAATAAGACCTGATCCAGGAGAGAGCTGCATCCTTCAACATTTTTCTAGTCTATCTAGAAGAATATTTTGATCAGTGTTGTCATAAGCTGCACTAAGGTCAAGCAACACAAATAAGGATACACAACCCTGATCAGAGGCCAGTAGTAGGTCATTTATCACTTTAACCAGTACTATCTCAGTGTGATGAGGCTTAAATCCTGAATGAAAGATTTCATGAATGATATTCCTATGCAAGTATGACCCTATAGTTAAACAGCTGACAACAGTCGAGGCCAGTTTTTTTTAATCAGGGGTTTAATAACTGCAAGTTTAAAGGATTTAGGCTCATAGCCATTACAAAGGGGGAATTGATTATTTTTAATAGTTAGTAGGATCATTTGTTATCTTTTGTTTGTGGAGAGTGTAAGGGAAACTGGCAGATCAGCTTAGAGGGAAAATTTTGCAACTATTTGTCCAGCGATAAGTTGAAATTAGTATATTAATTCTGCATGGGATACTACCTTTGTGGCCACTGGCAATAATATCCTAAATATAGTGAAAACACTATTAAGAGCACAATAACACGATCGGCGGTTTAAGACATTAACATGTAAGCATGAAACAGAAGAAACACACTTGCCTTTAAATCAAAGACTTTATTAGACTTTTCTACTACACAAACTAATCTAACACAAACACACAGACAAAGGTTAATGAAGAAGGGTTTAAGCTCCAAGCCTACTGTTGGCGATTTTTTTTGCCCAGTAACTGTCTTCAGGAAAGGCAGCCTGCACTTCCAAGGTGGGTCCCCTCTTCGTGCGGCACCTGGCCTTGGCCATTCACTGGTGCATCGATTCCTTGATGGCTCACTTTATCACCACGGCTTCTCATTCGACTACAGCTTATCGTCATTCAGCTGTGGTCAACTTTCTATTCATGTACAACACCGGATGTTCCTCCTCGTTGAAGTGCTGGGAGAGCACAGTGCCCAGTCCAGTCTCAGAGGTGTCGATGTGGACGACAAAGGGCTAGTTGAAGTCTGGGTTTCTGAAGACCGGGGAGCTGTTGAGAGCCTGTTTCGGGGCCTGGGACATATGCTCTGCTTCCACTGACCAGCATACTCACTCCAGTTGGTGTTTCTGGGTTAGATCTGGGATGCTAGTGAGGAGAAGGTTGGCATAAATCTTCTATAGTAACCCCCAATCCCAAGAAAGCATGCACGTCACTTCGTTGTGGGCTGTGGGTATTCTTTCACATCCTCTGTCTTTTTCTCTTGTGGTTGTAGCAGCCCCCGGCCAATGTGGTATCCGAAGTATTGTGCCTCTGTCAGCCCCAGATGACACTTTCTGTGGTGCACTGTCAGTCAAGCCTTCTTGAGCTTGCCCAGGACTTCCCTGAGGTGGTGGAGGTGGTCTGACCAGGTAGTGGAATGGATTACAACATCGCCCAGGTAGGCCACTGCAAACTGCCAGTGGGGGTGTAGGACGCTGACCATTAGGTGCTGGAGCATCGTGGGAGCGCTGTGGAGTGTTCCAGTGACCATTAGCTGTCCAAAATACTGTTTTAGGAGACAGAAGAACCGGGATTAGACAAATTATTTAGCTCATCTTCTGCTTCCGCATTGGCATCGTCCTCTTGATGGGAAAGATAGGTTGCCCGAACCCCAGAAGAGCTCCTCTGCGGTTGTCTCCTTTGCTGGCTGGAGCAAGCTGTCCTGGGGACTGCTGAAACCCCGGCCAGTTCCTTCCCAGGATTGGTGGAACTGGGAATTTCAGCATGACCCCTACCAGCAACGGCCGCTCGCCCTAACAATCGCCAACCAGACCTTGGCAGCGGGGACCTCCCTGACATCTCCATACATGCAGAAGACCAAGAGGCTCCCACACACCTTTGCAGCACAGGGCAGAATTGCCGGCCAGGCAAGCATGTCCCAGTGGGGGTCAGTGACTGTGGCAGGCACAGCATTCTGCTAGCGGAGGGCCAGCAACTCCTCTGTGGCAGTGCAAAGCCCCTTTGCCAGTTCTTGGGTCACTGTATGTTGTTGGAGGTTGGACTCCAGCAGGTATTTCAGCATGGGGTCCATGGTGGGGGTCTGGTCTGCCTCCTCTGCCAGCATTCAGCACCAGTGTAGCTACTCATAGTTGTGATGAGCAGAACACAGACACAGAACAAGCAGGATTAATGCAACCAAACATGTATTTCTTATTTTAGTGCAGTAGTGAGAGGGGATTAGGTTTTGGTGAGTAAGGGTGGCTGGCTGTTTGGCCATGGGCTGTGGTGGGGAGAAGGGTTGGAGAAACGCTGTCTTCTATGCGTGGTAGCATGGGTGAGCAGATGCGGTGTGACAGAGTCAGGAGGTGTCCTGGGAATGCGGAGGTTGTAGACACAGCATGACGTAGGGGGAGAGCGATGTTTTTGGCGCGGTCTTCTGTTTCTGGAAAGAGAGAGAAATGAGTCAGCATTTCCATGAAAACAAAATGCGCTCAACTCTGTGTCCGCTGCACCCTTTTATCCTCTCCAGGCTTCTGCCCCTACAACACCTCAGTGGCAGGCACATGAGGAGCATGCATCATTTCATGTGCTATGGCTGGAGGCCTGCCTGCAAAAATGGTTGTTGTTAATACACTGTTCAACAATAATAATGCATGCTAAATAAACAAACGAGTAATAATGTCCTTGTGAATCTAGGCGTAATACATACCAGGGGCGGATTTAGTGATTTGGGGGCCCTAGGCAAACTGTAGGAATGGGGCCCTCATTTCAGTATTTTAACATCGATATTTTCAGCATACATTATTTAGCATTAATAATCAGGGGCAGACTGGACCAAAAAGGCCCTGGACTTTCTGGCCCAGAGTGGCCCACCACACCCGGCCCACAACACACCAGCTTTTTGATGGCTAGACCAATTGTTAACACCACTTACTAGCATAAAACATAATGCTGTTTAATATATATTTAAGTAACACTGAAAAATATCAAGTTATATTTGTAAAACAGTCAAACAGAAATAGAAGTGAGACAAATAATTTAAAACAATCAAGACAGCTTGTTAGTTAGTTAGGGGCACCATCTGGGTGCAGTGTAGGAGAGCTGTCACACTCAGCTGTACAATTCCTGAATCAGGACAGAAACTTTATTTTTAGCACTAACATTAATTCACATCTGAATGGCACACTATCATCATGTGACATTAAACTCACCTATGATCATGTCTGCAGAGTTCAGGGTTTCTTTTGGGAGCAGGTCAGCAGAGCTTTAGGAGGAAATGAGGAGGAGAAGAGGGGTGTATACATATAAAAATGTGTATATGTGGATGATAGTGTAAATTTAAGAGTATGTGTATGAGAGAGCATGTGTGTGTGTGTGTGTGTGTGTATGTGAGAAAGAGAGAGTGAGAGAGAAGGAACCCTGCTGCCTCGCTGTCCTTGGCTGTAATGCTAGAGCCGTAATCACCTGCAGAACTGCAACTTGCCTTCACTCCAAAGGCAAAATCTGTTCATTTAAAGCATTTTGAAGCATCTGCCTCTAGAGGCTTAAACGCCTTAGAAGAGGTATGGTGATCTAGCATCTCTAAGCACCTTTCTATAGCTAAGAAAGCTCTCCTTCCATGAAATTAAGAATACTACCAATTTAGTTGATAATTTTTGAGTGACCTGTCTAACACTAGATAGATATGTCATTTTCTTACTATAGTTTTGTCTATATGGGACAGATTTAAGTTGCTAATTTGTTGAGGTAACAAATGAATTTATGGCATCTGGTTGGGCAGCACCTTGACTTTCAGTGTAATTACATCCTGTAATTGTAAAACGTGCCCAGAAAATCAATGTTGACTTGTATACCTTCGGTGTCACTCCAGTATAAATGCTCTGAGTTTCTATGAGACAAGTATGTGCACTGATCAGCCATAACATTATATCTACCTGCCTAATATTGCATAGGTCCCCCTTGTGCCACCAAAACAGCTCTGACCCGTTGAGACATGGACTCCACAAGATCTCTGGAGGTGTGCTGTGGTAACTGGCACCAAGACATTAGCTGCAGATCCTTTAAGTCCTGTAAGTTGTGAGGTTGGGCCTTCATAGATTGGATTTGTTTGTCTAGCACATCCCACAGATGCTCGATCAGATTGAGATCTGGGAAATTTAGAGGCCAAGTCAACACCTTGTACTATTTGTCATGTTCCTCAGACCATTCCTGAAAACATTTTTGCAGTGTGGCAAGGCACTTTATCCTGCTGAAAGAGGCCACTGCCATTAGGCAATATCGTTACTATGAAGGGGTGTACTTGGTGTACAACTATGCTTAGGTTGGTGGTATGTGTCAAAGTAACATCGGCAAGAATGCCAGGACCCAAGGTTTCCCAGCAGAACATTGCCCAGACCATCACACTTCCTCCACAAGATTGCCTTCTTCCTGTGTTGCATCCTGGTGTCATCTCTTCCCCAGGTAAAGGGAAGAGCACAAGCACCTGGTCATCCATAATATCCATAAGTATATTCTAGAGTTACACCATTTGAAAGTATTTTCTTCAGTCAGATTATAACCAAGTAGCTTATCAGGTAGCTAATCTACTCAGGTCTTTTAGCAACCAAGTTGCATGCATATCTCTACACTAGTCAGCGACGTCCAAAATTAAGAAAGTTTTGCACAGCAAAAAGAGAAACACTGACAGTGCTGTGCAATTTTAACTTTCTTGGTCCTCATGTCTTCTAGTACAAATCCAGGCCTTGTAAGAAGATCTCATTAACAGGCTGGATCGTGGTGTTGCCTGATGACCCTGAGCATCCAAACATGTTTCAGCTCAATGACCCTGATAAAGGTAATTATGCCTATGCAATTTCTTTTAGGTGTTTGGAGTATCCTAAAGATAGTGCCTAATATTTATGTCCTACAATTGGCATTTGGAACTTTTGGCTTATTTTTATGCTCATTAAAAAAACTTTTTGGTCTAATATATTTGTGACAAAGTTTAGAATGTGTTTTCTTTCTACTTATTAGATACCCAGGAAATGTTGGTGATGCTCTGTAAATTTACATGTCAAATGTGTGTGTGTGTTTGTAGGTAATGTTTACAAGTTCCAGACTGGATCTCGCTTCTCTGCAATCATTTGGCATAAGCACCTGGCTGAGGCCTCCCGGTGTATAACGCCACAGGTAATTCTGAACCATTATTATTGAAGAATAGGTTAAAACAAAATAGCTGAATAAAAGCCCACATAATTAACCATACTTTGTAATTCATCATTATGTCTAAGAATGGAACTTACAGGTAAGAGTACAAATTGATGTTAAACTAATCTCACCCTTCTTGATCAGCTCATCTTCAATTAAACTTCTACCATATTTAAGTCAATATTTTTTTTATAGTTATAGCAAGGAAAAAAGTAACAAAACTAATAATAATAATAATAATGGCAAAACTGAATACAAATATAAATCACAAATATTATCTTGTCTCTTGCAGATACCAGCCAACTTAATGTCTTTTGAATAGCTGCCACCTTGTGAAGGACAAATTTGGATGGAAGTCAAAAGCTCTGTGGTATTATGGTGATCATATTTTGTCTTGTGTTTATACAACAGCCCTGTTGATCAGGGTACAGTATATGTGTAATTTCACTTTGTGGGCTCTGTGCAATCTAGAAAAATTGTGCCGAAGAAGAACAGGAAAAATAGAGAGCATAATGATACCAAAAATGTCATATTCTGAAAGGAACACTGCAGTTGTTTCTGCTGTAATTTAAATTGAATCAAGTTTGCACTCAGACTGTGAAACAGGCTAAGGTTTATACCCAAAATATCCTCATGTATTAACTTGGATATAGTCTAATTTCCACCATTTTGGAGCACCACAGTGACACCTGAAAGAACTTCTGCTCTGAAGAGATTAATTCAAAGCTGGTTTATTCCATTTAAGGAACAAGAAAAAATTGGCCAGATTTGTTTAAAAAAAGAAAAGAAATGTATTTTCAATATCTTCTTACATCCAGCAAAGGGAGGGCTGTGCTTGAATCCTGCCTGCAAATTATCATTGCTAAAATTATTCTCTTTTGTGGACTACTTTGGCCACAATATAGGGGGTGGCATACAAAATAATTTGTCACATTTGTTAAATATTGTACATATACCCTTGTTAAATATTGTACATACATACTCTTCTGTGTGAAAGATGTCAAACATTTTGTGTACAAACTAATACTGTTTTATTTATATGGTTTCATGTGAACAAGTGCCAAAAATTTGTATTATAAACGGTATAATTATTTTATTGTATTTTGTGAATTAAGTGAAAGGGCCTGGAAAATGTGAAGTATTGCAGAAGAATGAGATGTCCCACTAGAGAATAAGCCCCTCAGTTTATGAACATCCTAAAACAGGGAAAAGATTAAACATATACTAATAAACTTGCAAATGCAAATGGGTCAATCATCCTTTCATGGTTTCAACTGAATAATATTTTTTGTGAGAAATTTAGGAGATTGCTGTTTCTTGGTATTGGAACACTCTCTCTCTCTCTCTCTCTCTCTCTCTCTCTC
>JANDJT010000190.1:11402736-11413659 GCA_024331685.1 Stegophilus panzeri | reverse complement strand
TCATCTGCCACATCCACAGCTTTATTCAAGCGGATCCAATAGTCCATTGGGCTTTCTCCTACCTGAGGGAGAGTGTTATAAAAATTGGCCAGAGGCATCGTGGAATATGTTAGCTCAATGAAATGTTGTTTCAGTATATCATAAACAAGCTTGGGGTCTTCAGCAGGCTTTAAAGATGGAATGCTGCACAAGGTGGCTTTGACGACATCTCTAGCCTTTCCCATCAACCTTGACATAATTTCTTGGGAGTACTCTTGAGGTGGTATACCCCTCTTCTTCAGGTAGCCATCCATGATTTCCTCCCATTCGTGTACTGTATGTTTGTCAGTTCCATCATCTCTGAAGTGTGGTGGCTCTTTGACATCTGTCTGCATCACTAACTTTACCCCAGTCATGTTTAATGCAGAGTTACCCTGGCCAATGTTCAAACTAGGTGTATGAGTAGTTTGGTCCGTTTGGTTACCTACAGTTTTCTGAATCTGGCTTGCAATACTCTCCAATCTGGTGGGCTCTAACTGAGTTATAAGGTTCTCTATATCTGGGGAACTCACTTCTGGTTTAGGTGTGTACTGGCTAGGAGAAGGTACATCAGTGTACATGTGAGTGGAAGAGAATACAAGCTGGCTTATTGTACTAGCCCTGCTAACTGGAGTTGAATCTACCTCTCCCAAAAACCTACTCCATCCAAAACTTACTGCCCCCCCATCAAGGCCAAATGGTAACCTTACACCTTTACCATCAGTCATCTTCATTCATTTTGTTACCTCTTAACTAAAACTAATAAGTAGGTAAACGGGTACTTTACACTCACAAAAAAAAAAAAACAATAAAAATACTAACAGCACACAATATTTACAGTATATACAGTATTAGTACTTGTTACGTTAATATCTCTGACATGTTTTAGTACTTGATACAGCAACACCGGCGATCACACTGGCAATGATCTGAAGCAGAGAAATCCGGCTCACGGCACCAATGTAGCCGGTCCGTTCTGCCTAGCCCAGCTACACTGCGTTGTGTTCTGGTGCACAGTAGACACTGGACACTGGCGTATTTTGTTGAACTCAGGTTTAATCGTCCCACAGACAAGCTCAACATCTATTTAGAGTTCAAAGAGAGCAAAACATCGCCATACAGGATTTATCTTCACAACAAACCTAATATGAGAAAATAACATAAGCGTGTACCTCGATAAGAAGATAAAATGGCGACAGCTAGCACACACACATACGAGAAAAATGAGCTAATTTGCTCATCTTTCAAAAACTCAACGTACAAGTAAAATACACAGCAGAAACGACACAGTCCATCTATCCTAACAATACTATAAATGATTCAACTGGGCTGTGCACTTGAAACGACTTTTAAAGCTTAAAATTCTAACTTCATAATCATGTTGGCTTAAGTACATACCTCTTTCAGTCAAACTCAACGCCGACTGATGAGAAACGGGAAATGACGCGATACATCTGCTACCAATTAACAAAGAGTGCTATAACACAAATAAAGTACTCCCAACACCAAGAACAGCAAACTATTGAATAACTGCGAAGGATTTTGTCAAATTAATACACTTTACAGAACAACAAACGCCATAAAATAACACAAATAAAAAAATAAACCTAATTGTCCTATATCTGTTACAGTAGCAGCTAGATAGCCAGTGGCAGTTTTCTGGCTAAGATTAAGTGTTGTATGTGCTGTTTTTTAACCTGGTGATGTCCTAATGAAATGCTATATTTTTCACTGACTTGATAAACATTCTCAAGACTTAAGAAGTTACTATTTTGAATGTTTGGTTAGATGTAGGCTTTGAGTAGAGATAGACATGGGCTATAATCTGTATTAAAACCTGTTATACCCCTACATTTTCACTAAGTAGAGCTGAAAACTTTACAATATACATCTGCTCCGTTTGACATTTTGTTATTGTTGTTGTTATAATTGACTTTTTTCTTTCTTCTTTTTTTGTTTTGTTTTTTTTGTTTTTTTTAAGTACCATATGCCACTTTGTTCTTTTATACTGCTGGTTAAAATCAGAAAAATCCAACCAACAAATAAATAAATAAATGAAAATATCTAATGGAGAAAGGAGATGGGCTCAAGCCACTATTCCCTGAGCCAGATTACTACTGTAGTTTCACAATCAATTCTAGAGGTAGTCAAATTTTCCCTCATTCACTCAATATGGAAGCTGTCTTGGAATTGTCTCTAGGGCTGGGCTTACATAATTGAGTTCTATTCCGTACCAGTCACATGGCACTGGTTGTAGTGACGTCATTTAGCTTCTATTAGAATTTGCTGGGCCTATATAAATGAGTCATAGCAGCTAGAAACAGAAAGCCAGTGGCAGTTTTCTGGCTAAAATTGAGTGTTGTATGTGCTGTTTTTTAACCTGGTGATGTCCTAATGAAATTGTATATTTTTCACTGACTTGATAAACATTCTCAAGACTTAAGAAGTTACTATTTTGAATCTTTGGTTAGATGTAGGCTTTGAGTAGAGATAGACATGGGCTATAATCTGTATTAAAACCTGTTATACCCCTACATTTTCACTAAGTAGAGCTGAAAACATTACAATATACATCTTCTCCATTTGACATTTTGTTGTTGTTGTTGTTGTTGTTGTTGTAATGGTAATTGCCTTTTTCTTTTATTTATTTATTTATTTATTTATTTATTTATTTGGCTTAGTGGTTAGCATGTTCACCTCACACCTCCAGGGTCGGGGATTCGATTCCCACAGTGGCCCTGTGTGTGCGGAGTTTGCATGTTCTCCCTGTGCTGTGGGGGTTTCCTCCGGGTACGCCGGTTTCCTCCCCCAGTCCAAAGACATGCATGGTAGGCTGAATGGCTTGTCCAAAGTGTCCATAGTGTATGAATGGGTGTGTGAATGTATGTGTGATTGTGTGCCTTGCGATGGATTGGCACCCTGTCCAGGGTGTACCCTGCTTTGTGCCTGATGCTTCCTGGGATAGGCTCCAGGTTTCCCCCTGACCCTGAAAAAGATAAAGCAGTGTACAGGATGGATGGATGGATGGATGGACAATGAAACACTCACTTTTGTTGCAATCGAGTAAAATCTCAGTGTAGCTCCTATCTTGGGTGATAGTTTATTTTGTTAAATATCAAAAATCCAAAAGGTGTTCTTCATACCTAACCCCTAGACAAACACTTTACAGTTGGTTTTGTGACTGTACATCATTCCCTTCAAATGCTGTTGAGCTTTAAATTATGGTATATTTTGTGTATGAGCCCATTCAGTAATGAAATACATGGCAATTTTTACATATGATTTAATAGTTTATTTCAATAAATATCAAAAATCTAAAAGGTGTGCTATATACACGTTATCACACATGGTTGTGTGACTGTATGTCATTCCCTTCAAATGCTATTGAAGGTAGAAACGTGTATACCAATGTCGTATGTAACTTTAGAGACGGTCCCTTAATTTCCGCATATCTGCGAATATCGAACGTCCAACGTCAATAATAATACCTCATAATAGTCGCAAAGTCACATGATAAGACATCTCTCATCATGTGAATCTTACCATAAAAAAGTAAGATTTGGGGATCGGAAATACTACAGTGAGGATCTCTTTCTAAAGCCCTGACCTGAATCCCACAAATAAGCTATGGGATGCAATGGAGAAGAAATTGTTTGATTGTTGTGCTTAAGTGTGGATGAACTGAAGGTTTTGTTGGTTGAAACTTCGAGGTTGAAAAGCTTATTGAGGACCAGTATTTTGTTAAAATCACAGAATTGTCATTTGGGACTTTTTAATCCCAAAGTGTTGAATTGCATCCAAATCCACACTGGATTTGTTCTGTGGAAAAACAAAAGCAATGTTTTTCTCAGTCTCCAGATTTGATGTTTACTGAAAACCTGTGGGCTGAACTGGAGAGTCCACAGTCCTGAGTGCACAAACTTGTTATACATTATAGGAAGATACTCCATAATGCTGTTATATCTGAATGGCCCAATACATTTAACTAAATATTAATTGTGAGGGTGCAGCTAATTGTGAGTATGCCATGAACCTTTTTGCATAACACTATTACTGGAAAAGACAAAACCTTCAAAGTTGAGAAAATATTGGATTGAAAAAACAAAATCAAACTGGAAGTACTGAGCTCTTTTTTGGCATCGCAAACATGTCTAATTATTCATGTCGTGTTAAACTTGCCTGAAGAAATAACTGTGGTGCCTAACTACTAATAAGAGTTGTAAGAATGTGGTGCACTTTTGTCCTATTCCTCTTGGCAAATAACCCTGTTTCTTTTGTTAGAAATTTATTTGGATTACTCCATATTAACTTAGCTGAACTAGATATATATATTATTTATTTATTTATATTTTATTTAACCTTTTCAATTCACCTATCATTCAAGTAAATAACAGGTTATACGTGTTAGAACACAGACTCGGAGCTCATTCAAGTGCAGGTAAAATGGCAGTTTATTAGGGAGGCAGACAAATCCAAATCGTAAGGCAAACGTAGCGTGATAAATAGTCTAGGTCGAACAATCAGCAAACAGAGTAACAGGCAAAACTAGTGATGTGCGCTTTCAAAACACTGCTTCAGGAAGCTTCGAAACGTTTGCGAATCTTTTGTTTCGAATCAAGTCAAGTGATTTCATCAAACGAGGCTTCGTTATGTCATTACTGTTTCGAAATTTCCATGGTTCGCCGCTAGGGGGTGTTGATCTCCTGGTGAACCAATGATCCAATGTTTAATGTATAATTTGAACTGTTCTCCGGTCAGTTTTATCACGTAGGTTTATAAAACTGAAATTATTCAATAGTGCTTGGACTGATCCATGGTCAGTGCTTGCCTCAGGATGCCTTGTTAATCTTCTGATGTGCAATCCCACCAAATTTCCTGATAAAAATAAAGAATACATGGCCAGATGTTGTGGGTTAAGCGAGAGACAATTTGGGCAGTTTTGCATTTATTAATCTTAATTTTCATGACCAAAATTACATATAGTTATTCACAATGAGGAGCCTACAGGTTACAAAACCAAGCTCATGTAGTTGTCAGAAAGAGGTCAAAAACCTCAACACTAATTTTCAAATGGGTCTTACAACCATGTGGACAGGTAGACTTCAACCAGGATTCGCACCCGAGGCGGCAGCATGTCAGCCCGAGAACTCCCATCAGCTCCCCCACACACACGCTTGCTTGACACAAACAATATGTAGGTTATAATTCGCCAACGCTTGTCTGACTCGTTGTCAAGGTTGTTTCAGATCAACACCTACAAGTGACCACTAGGTGTCACCGTGGAGACGAGTGTCGGATTGTTTCGAAGCCTAGATACAATACGGCACATTTGCTTCAATTGCTTGTGTTTCACGAAGCCTCGCTCTGCCCACAACTAGGCAAACCAGTAATCAAAGACGTGGCATTAATGTGAGAAATTACTTCGCAGGGAGGCTGAACCAGAATGATGCTTATAGGTGAACAGTGATGAGCGAGTGATTGCAAACAGGTGTGTGTGTCATTAAAAGTCCGATGACTGTGTGTGTGCGTGCGTGTGCGCGCGGTTTCTTTTTTTTTTTTTCTAAAAAATTTTAAAAATTTCGTTCTACACGGAAAATACATGAAAGTACTGTAGAAAGTGAGCAAGATTGCCATTATTTCTACAATAATACAAGAATATTAATTGGGTTACAAAGTTGTTACCAGATATGTATATCATCAATCCTGGATACAATATTCACCCCATCCCCACACATTATTATACTATATACTAAATAACATGGGGAGCTAATTCCTTGTAACTCCTAAAAAAAAAATACATTGCATGCCATTTTCCATTCAATAAATGACTTTTTTTTCAATTTGTTAATAGTCTGATCATATGGGTTTGGTGTATTCAGTCCATTTATTCCAAATCAGAAAAATAATCTTCTATCTGGGTCTTAAAAAATGAAAGTCTTCCCATCACATATACTGTATATTGTATGGTATATCTAACCATTCTTCAACTGTAGTTGGCTCTGGCTTTAACCATTTTCTTGTAATTGTCTTTTTGCTAGCTGCAAGGAGAATTAACATCAGCGTCTTATTATTGTTGTCTCACCCATCAAATGAAATGTTTTTAATCATAGAATTTTTATTGGAAAACCGTATTTTACATATTATAAACACCCCATGCAACAACCCCACCATACACGGCCCCAACAAAATAATCACAGCCAAAACCAAAAGAAAGGGGGAAACAAAAAAAACAACAAACAAGCAGAGAAAACAAAAACAAACAAACCAAAAAACAAAAACAATTAAAAAAAAAAAAAAAAAAGAAAAGATAAAAAAGTAAGATGATTAGTATTTACTGTCTACCTTCCCTCAATCCACCTCCAGGGTGTGTACATAATTGAAGTAGGTAATAAATCGTTGCCATTTACCCAAAAATGATTCACCCCGGCCTTTGATGTTATACTTGATTTTTTCAAGTTTTGAAAAGAAGTTTAAATCTCTAAGCCAGACTGATATAGAGGGGAGTTGTGGAGAGGTCCAAGACAGCAATATTCCGTGCCGAGAAAGTAACGATGCAAAAGCCACAACACTAGCCTGTTTATGGTTCAGAGGCTGACGCTGAGATGGAACACCAAAGATGGCAATTAAAGGACAGACATCTAATTTGATTTTAAGAACGTCGGACATAGTTTCGAAGAAAGAGTTCCAAAAGTTCTGCAGTGTGGGACAGAGTGCAAACATATGACTGAGGTTACAGGGTGAAAGTTTGCATCTGTTTAGCCTAGTTTAAGCCTGTTTGCCGATCGCCTGACCCATTGCCTGTTTTTGACCACGCTATTGTCTCACGTTTTGGATTTGTCTGCCTGTCTCTACTCCAATAAAGTTCTTATCTGCGTTTGCATCTGTCTTAACCTCCATTACGTGCTTAACTTGACAGAGCCTAACAGGACGTTTTTTTGGAATTCAGTCAATTAAATCTGTTAATTTTAATTTTGTTGCCTATCCCAGATTTGGATTTTGTCATCTATTGCTTGGGACAAATTTGGTGTCGAAAGACTCTAGATGCATCTTCCAAACCACATAATTTCTCACTCTCTTGCCAAATTTTTAATGATCATTTAATCCATAGAATTGACTCATGAGCCATTCTATTCCTTCATTTGGTATCAGTAATCAAGGCAGCTAATGGAATTCCTTCCATCATTGCACCTTCTATATCCATCCATCTTGATGAGTATGTTGGGGAACTCCAACAGACCTAACCAGCATGGGAGGCCTAACCCATCTTTTTCTTTACTTAGTTGTAATGTTTTGTGTGTGTGTTTTCATTGATGTTGCAGAAAACAGACTATTAATATATTAGTCACATATTAAACTGATCAAACCAGTGTGATGTGTAAAGTATTGTGACAACTTTGAACACTATATATAATAGTATATCAAAAGTAAACTGCAAATCCCTCCAAATATACATTAGTATTCTTGTAGTTTCCTTTGGTTAAGTAAATTTGGTTGTATTTTTTCATTAATTTGACACATACAGTCCCTACCCAGAAAGTATTGGAAGTGAGGCCAATTCCTTTTTGTTTTTGCTATACACTGAAGACTGAAGACATTTGTACAGAGCCCCCCTAGTGTCAGGTTAAAAAAAAAAAAGTGCCATGTGTAAACCATGCTCTCAGATTCGTAATCCGTGCCCACAGATTTGTAAACCGCACGCATGGTTTTGCAATCTGTGCCCTCAGATTTGCAATCCTCGCCCACAGTTTTGCTATCAGTGCCCTCAGATTTGTCAACCGTGCATATGGTTTTGCAATCCTCGCCCACAGTTTTGCTATCAGTGCCCTCAGATTTATCAACGATGCGCGCTTCCTTCTTCACTTCTTTCTGCAGAGAGCAAGAAACCATAGAACTTTTCGACGGTGTACATCTGCCTGGTAAATCAAATTTATCTAGGTTTAAGGGTAGATTTAATGCTATGTTGTGTTTTGAACTGTATGTTTCACAGCTTTAATTGTGTAACATTGTATTTATTGTGCTATGCACTCCAAACCCAACCTTTTGATTTGAGGCTTGCAGGGAAGCAGCTAACGTTAGCTTCCAAGGCTTTCTTGTTAGCCAAACTTTGTGTCTGAGACTTCCATTAACGGTGCGACTGTTTGTCCAGTTATGAAGTTCCAAACAGAACGTTTTGAATTTCCATTTACTCTGTCTGGTAGGTGACCAGATTTTCAAAACCCAAACTGGAACACTATGGTGCCATATACTTATTCCATGCACACGCAGTGTTGTGTCCTGCATCTGTCAGTAATGTAACATGGTGATGGCTAATAATGTTAGTGAAGCCTTGGATTTAGTTTGTCTTACTGGTGGTGCAGCATACCTTCACTCCATTCCAGTGCTTATTATTTGACTACAGTGAATGGACAGGGGAAAAGTAAGTAAAGAGAATAGGAAACTCAAACTAATAGAACTAAAACTCAAGGAAAATCAATCCAATTGAATTTATCAGTGGGAGAGTTTCAGTTCAGTTTTAACTAAAATTAAGCAACTAAAATCTGCTGCTTCCAGTAGCCTATCTCAAAAAAAGTGCTGAAAGTGCTTTTGGATGAACTGAGAGTATTCCTGGTGAGTTTGTAACAAAAAATGTGTAGAATGAGGTGTTGAGTTCATTGAAGTCACTAATAATCCTTCTCCTTGTCTGTTTCTCTCTCTAGGCAATGTGTTAGTGAGTCCTTGATGGATCTACAATCCACACATATTCACTTGGATAGACTGGAGTTAAAATAACTTTATTTTAACTTGGGCCTCACATATACAGACATCCTCCATATTTTTAGTGTTAAGCACAGGATTGTTCTCAGTCTGACAACCCTAAAACGAATCCTGAAGAAGAATGGACTGTTCCATTTGAATCATGAGCTGGTTACTCTGTGTTGCCTAACCTAGACTGGGCTGTAACACTTGTTACAAATGTAATTTAATTCAATTTTATTTTATTTATATAGCACCATAAACAATTGAAATTGTCTCAAGGTGCTTTACAGAGCCCTGAGCCTGAACCCTGAACCACCTAGAGCAACCAGTAGGGTGACAGGGGCAAGGAAAAACTCCCATTTAACAGGAAGAAACCTTGAGCAGAACCTTGAGAGTTCAAAGGGGCTATTCCCATGTGCCAGTGCCTGGCCAGGTAGTGAGTTTGGGATAAGGGGTGGGGGGTCTCAGAAAGGAGGGGAGCAGATACATCCATATACATATCAGGATAACATGGACAGAGCCAGGATTCAAAGTATTGGTTGTAGAACAGCTTAGTGGGTACATAGTGTGCACATAGGGTTACTATTACAAGGATAAGTAGAGCAGTTAAGTGGAAAACTATGTCCGTGATGGCATAGGGTACATAAGGTACATAAGGTGGCACATTCAGGTACATAAGCTGGCACACAGTATGTAAATGTATTATAAGCAAAGTAGGTTTTATGCACAACAGTTTGGTGGGAATGGGCAGCTGTAAGCAGAGGCTTTCTACAAGTGGATGAGGTGGAAAGACTGCAGCAGCATCTCACAGTAGAGATAGTCTAGAGTAGGAGCAGAAGATAAGAGACAAAATGAGTGGACAGAGCTAGGTTGCCTTTTATGCATATATGGTATTATAGGTTATGGAGATGGGAAAACAATTGTTTCTAGATTTCTCCAGTAATCATGATAAGCTGAGTATCTTTATTCCCAGCCATTCCCACAAAATATTAACATCCAGCTTGGTTCATATTCATTGACCCCAACTAAAACTGCATGTGACTTGGGTGTTATAATTGATGACTAATTTGAGTTCTTTGAGCATGTAGCCTCTGTTTTGAGGTCCTGTTGGTTCTCACTTGATTCGGAAGATCAGACCCTATCTCACACAATATGCTACACAACTCCTTGTGCAGGCCCTGGTTGTTTCTAAACTAGACTACTAGAATGCAATTTTAACGGGTCTGCCAGCAGACAGCAGATTATTCATAATGCGACAGCACATTTGGTCTTTGATACACCGAATAGGATACATGTAACTCCTCTGCTGGTCACCCTCCACTGGCCCCCTGAGGCTGTTAGAATTAAGTTTAAGTCCCTCACTCTTGCCTATAGGATGGCCACTTGATCGGCACCAGTTTATTTGAATGCTATGATTCAACTCTACTCCCCCCTCTCAACTACTTTGCTCCTCAGATGAGTGTCTGTTGTGTTTCTCTCAGCAACAAGAGATTGCAGTCACAGTCACTTTTCATTTGTGGTACCTCGGTGGTGAAATGACTTACCTAGGGCTGTCTGTTGGTTACTTTATTTGATACTTTGATTGTTTCTATTATTTACTTTAACAATTAACAATAACAATTACACTGATAATGCTTGTTTACATTTTTATAGATAGATAGATAGATAGATAGATATAGATATATAGATATTAGAGATGCACCGATGTATCGGCCAATAATCGGGATTTAGTTTAAAAACATCCGATGATCAGGGCCGATTATATCCTGTCACTCAAAAAAGGTCTGGAAAACACATCGAATTCATGCTGTGTGTAAAGATGTCGTCTCTTGTGTGGAATGACGACAAAACTGCAAATTGTAAGCTCTGTAATCTCTGCACTGCTAAAATTATACACCAGAAGTGCAGTGTAAAGTGCTGTTCAAGCTTCACGCGCTCAATTAAAGGGCCAGTACACCGTTGAAAGATTTAAATGAAGGTGAGTTTACAAAAAAGTAGTATATATTGCACAGAAACATATATTTGTAGAGTAGTTTATTTCATATCCATTTAATGTTAATATAAAAAAAAACTTATATATATATATCTATATATATACAGTATCTCTCAAAAGTGAGTACACCCCTCACATTTTTGTAAATATTTGATTATATCTTTTCATGTGACAAC
>JANDJT010000190.1:11389526-11402636 GCA_024331685.1 Stegophilus panzeri | reverse complement strand
CCTAATATATAGTACATATAGTATATGGTATATAGTTTATACCAGTTTGATGTTCAATGATGACGTAGAAGTGCTTTTGTTTGTGGTGAGTGAATGTGAGCTTAACAGAAGGTTTTTTAGAATTCAGTCAGTGTTAATATGAATTAATAACATTCTTAGTTTAGAAATCTTAGTTTAATCTTCAGAATTTAGTTAATGTTTTAATGTTAATTTGAGTAATGTGTTTTCTGTTTATGAGACCAGTTACTGTGAAACAACTTGTTGAAGTGGAGAGAATAACGTCTTTATTTGCATTTCCTTCCGAATTGTGGAATTAATTATTATTCATTTAAAAGAAGGCGTAAAAGGCATAACTTTCGGTATCGGCCGATATCACGCTGAATAATCGGTTATCAGTATCGGCTGAAAAATTTCGTATCGGTGCATCTCTATATAATATGTATACATATACATAATGTCATTATTTGTGTTGTAAGTCACTTTGGAAAAAAGCGTCTGCCAAATACCTAACCGTAAATTGAATAAATATGATTTCATAATTTCTACTTTTGTCACCTCTGCAGGATGAATTGCATTCAACCAAGGAGTCCTGGAACAGCCACCTGATATGTCCATCAACGAATGAACGTGTTCCCCATGGTTGGCCTGATGTCACGTATACTGTTCCAGAATTATTTGACACAGTGGACTATTTGTGCCAAGTGTGAGAGGAAGAATGTATCAAGTCAAAGGTGACTGCATCCACCGCCATGAATATTGCTTGTAATGACGATGTACCTACATAATGGCACAAAACAATCTCTGTGTTCCTGTGGATGCATATATGGCCATTGACCTCTACCTTTCCCTGCGAGAGGAACACTATTAAACATACCCTCTCCCCCATATCCTCCCCAGAGGATGGATACTCAAATTGTACATAGTTTAATGTCTATAGTTGCTTTTACAAACCTATACACTGTGACACTGGTACGCTCTGCACTGCTTGTTTGTTTCAATTGTTTTTATGCCTGTATTTACTTTTACAAGGTGGTAATATTCCCTGCATTTGCTTGTTTGTACGTCATGTGTGCATATTTAATATAATTTATTTTATAAACCTATACAAAGTAGCAATGTTTCCTTTACTTACAGGGTCTGAATTTGCATGCTTGTTTTGAAAGAAGAAAGTAAACGTGATTTCTGCTGTGTCTCCAATACATACTGCTACTTGCTTGTGAAATTGTACAACCATCTATCCTTCTCCATCAGGGCATTTTTGACTGTCCTTGTTTGTGTCAGAATTAATTCAATGTTGTATTAAATGTTGCCTGGTAATAGGTCTTTGCCTATAGTTTTATAGGTGGCTTCATAGACGTGCTGAAACCATTTGTGCTTTTAAATGGGTGTGAAATCACAATTCAGAGGTTTTTGAAACTTGTTTAGGTTATTCATCAGCAGTTAAACAGGCACCTTAGCCAAGTCCACAACTGACACCTATTCAACAAAATACTTATGCACTACTGTCACTGGTCAGTTTTTTTTATTGTCCCTTTAATGGCAGATGAAGACATGAACATTAATAAATCAAGAAGATTCAAATCCAAAATGACAACTCCTAAGTCTTCTAAGTTTCTTGCAAACTTACTTTGTGAAATAACTCCTCTTGTCTTTTATCTCTAGAAAGCCTGAAAGAGAAAAGCATCTGCACACTCAGCAATAATCTTTTTTTTTTTTTTGCAAAAACATGTAACAGGAAAAAAGTGAAAACCATCACTCCGAAATAACTCATTTATCCCTTTTAACATTTATAACATTTACAAACACAAAAACACATAAAAATAGAAATAATCTTTTTTTTTCTTTTTTGCAAAAAACATGAATAGGAAAAAGTGAGAAGCATCACTCCTAAATAACTCATCCCTTTTAACATTTAAAATATTTACAAACACAAAAAAAAAAACATTTAAAAAAAATATAAAACAATAATTCCAGATATTTTACTCTAAAATGCTGTCCCTCAGCGATCCTCTGGCAGCCAGGCATCAAACCACTTACAACAGACAAACAGGAAATGGATATTTGAATACACACATGCAAATACAGATGTACAGACTGTCACAGCCATGCCTAGCTCCTCCCCTTCCCTGTGTGTCTCCTGCAGTTGGAGTTTGTGCTGGTGTCCTGAGTAACAGTAATCACTTCCTGGTTTGGAGTTTTAAAGAGGCTCTCCAAACATGGCATGGTGTCTACTGTCATAGCTTCTTCTCACTTCCAGAACCATTTTGGATTTTCTTTTGCTTACGCACTGGATGGCACTGATTGTTTACACTTTTATATTACAAATCCAATACTTATACTGTCTTCACTTAACCTCAGTTGTTATACTACTAACTTCCCTGATATCCTCGTCTAGATCATCAATGTGCCTGCTAGACTCTATTCCTACTAAACTACTTAAGCACGCACTGCTCTAAAATGTAACACAAATTAAAGAGCCCATTGTATGCTCATTTTCAGTGTTTATCATTTTATTTTGGGCGTCTACTAGAATGTGCTGATTGGTCAGCTCACCCTCACCCTAATATTGTGTTATGAGATTGCATCATCATGTCACAGAAGAAGTGGGAGGGAAATGGTTGGAATTCCAACAGGCATTTCAGGAAACTGAGAAAAATGGTTTCTGCGGGAGAGCTACTCCCTCTGGAGTGTACTTTGAGCTTTGTAACTGTGCAGACCATTTACATGCACAAGAAGATATATAACACACTAAAGGTAAAGGGGAAAAAACAGAAAAGCACAAGATGAGCCCTTTAAAGTACTTAAAATTCCACATATGTACCACAATTGTCAAATATCAGTGATCCAAAACTCGATCCTTATAACCTGGCAAATTACAGGCCTCTATCCAACCTCTCTTTTGTATGTACCATGGAATCATGGAATCATCTATATATGCTGCATGTATGACAATACGTTTTATCCTGATATCCCCTCTATCTCTCTACCCAGCTGGCCACAAGCAGATGGGTTTCTCAATCAAATTCACAAAATGTAATTTTGACTTATACTCGCACCAGTCACTTACTACTAAATAATGTCCATCACCCACATGTTTGCATCAAGAACATTAGTGAACTCTTCAGTCAACACTGGGTATGACGCATAGCTGCTTGGGACTTCCAACACACAGCAGCATGTGTGGGCCTGGGGTGTTCTAGAAAACATACTCACCAGCTCCATGAATCGGACCTGGATATTCTGGGCAACTAGGAGGTCTGTGTCTGTTGAAGACATGACAAAAATAATATGGCTATTTAATGATATGGATTTAGTAATTTTTTTTACTGAAGGTCTCAGTCAGCTAAGACTTTTTAGTTATTAGTTATACCAGTGCCCACCTCAGTTCACTTGGAACCCAAACAGAACTCCGACCAGGGGACTTGGTAAGGAAGGTAAGTCTTATGCATCAAGTACATTACTGGCATTACTACAACATCAACTACATTACTGGCATTACTATAACAACATTATCAACTATATTACTGGTGAGTATTTCTTACCACTTAATGTACAAAAATCCAAACTATCCATTTAAAAGGACAATAATATGGTGTAGGGAAATTAGCTAGCAGTGGGTGGAGCACAGACACACGGGAGGCTGTTGTAACGTTGCCAAGTGTGATTTTTTCATTTATAACATTCTGGAGGGTGTGAGTGAGTGCGAGTGTGTATGTATGTGCTCGCGTGTGCTTGCGTGTGGGTGTGACAGTGTGTGGTGAGAGGTCAGGGGTTGCGGGGTTGCCAGAGTCGCGCCGGGGCTTTCCGGAAAAACGGGGGCTCTTCTCGGCCGTCAGGCAACGCTGTGTTTGTAGCCAGGGGGTGGAGGCTTCCTTTCCATCGAAAGTCTGTGAAAGAACTGCGCCCAGCCCGGTTTCGGAGGCATCTGTGTGCACTGTGAATGGAAGGGTGAAGTCTGGGTTGCATAGCACTGGAGCGCTGGTGAGGGCATCTTTCAGGGCTTGGAAGGCCCTCTCCGCTTCGGCTGACCACTTCACCTGGTCTGGCTGGCCCTTTTTCGTGAGATCTGAGAGGGGGGAGGCTACAGAGGAGAAGTTAGGCATGAATCGGCGATAGTACCCCGCCAACCCCAAAAAGGCACATACATGTTTTTTTGATGTAGGCCGGGAATAGTCTTTTACTGCCTCAATTTTCTTCATCTGGGGTTTTAGTAGGCCCCAGCCGATATGGTACCCGAGGTACTGTGCCTCCCTTAGCCCCAAGTGGCACTTTTTGGGGTTGGCCGTCAGCCCAGCCTTCCAGAGCTCCTTCAGGACCTCCCCCAGGTGTAACAGGTGGTCCGACCACATGGAGGAGTGGATAACCACATCGTCCAGGTATGCAGCTGTGAAGGGATGATGTGGACGCAGGACAATGTCCATTAGTTGCTGGAACATTGGGGGCATCCCTGTGGAGCCCAAAGGGGAGAACCCGGTACTGCCAGTGGCCGTTCGCCATGCTGAAGGCCGTCTTCGGTCTTGCCTCTGGGCCCAGGGCCACTTGCCAGTATCCCTTAGTTAGGTCCAGGGTGGATATGAATCGGGCCCTCCCCAGTCGCTCCACTAGGTCGTCCACTCGGGGGAGGGGATAGCTGTCGAATTCTGAGACCTGGTTCAGCTTCTGGAAGTCACTGCATAGCCACATACTTCCGTCGGGTTTTGGTACGACCACGATGGGGCTGTACCAGGGGCTATTGGATTCCTCGATGATATTGTCTCGCAGCATTCAGCCGATCTCCTCCTCAGTAGCCTGGCGGGGGGCCTCCGGGACACGATAGGGCCACTGTCGCACCACCACTCCTGGCCAGGTCTTGATTTCGTGGTGGACCAGTTGCATCATCCCTGGGGAGGTAGAGAAAACACCTGTGAATTGACCCACCAACTCTGATAATTCCTGTCTTTGCCCGGGAGTGAGGTCTTCACCCAGCTGGACCAAGGTACCTTCATCATGACCTGTGTCTCGGGTTGCGAACACAGACACTACTGGTGTTGGCTCTACCCATTTCTTTAGTAGGTTTATGTGGTATGTTTGTGTTTCCACTCGCTTACCGGGCTGTTGCAGACGATAGTTTATGGCCCCCTTCCGCTCGAGGACTGTGTATGGCCCTTGCCATCGGGCTAGGAACTTGCAGGAACTATTCGGCACCAGCAGGAGCATCTGATTGCCAGGTTGGAACTCTCGGGGTTGTGTTGGGTGGTCGTACACTCGTTTCTGCTCCTCCTGGGTGGCTCTCATATGCTCCTGGACGATCAGGGCCACTCGGTCAATTTTCTCCTGCATTTCCTGCACGTACTCGGAATGGGGAGGGTTGTTCCTCCCAGGCTTCCCAGGTCACGTCCAGCAGCCCTTGAGCCCTTGAGCCACTCCTGGACGGAGAAGAGGACGTAGGGTAGGAGGAGGTCCCAATTTCTCCCTTCCTTGTTTACCACTCTCCGAGGCATCTGCTTCAAGGTTTGGTTGAACCTCTCGACGAGCCCGTAGGTCTGTGGGTGGTAGACGGACGCCTTTAGGTGCTTAACCTGCAACAGCCGACACAGATCAGACATTAGTTGGGAGATGAAAGGCGTACCTTGGTCGGTTAAGATGTCCTTCGGTATCCCCACCTGGCTGAAGAAGAGCATCAGCTCTTTCGCAATATTATGGGAGGTGGCTTTGCAGAGTGGCACCGCCTCTGGGTATCGGGTGGCGTAGTCCAAGATGACGAGTATGTACTCGTGACCTCGGGCAGATTTGGGGAGTGGCCCCACGAGGTCCATGCCAACCCGCTCGAAGGGGACGCCTATGATGGGCAGAGGAATAAGGGGAGCCGGCAGGGGCCTCTGTGGGGTGGTGGGCTGGCACTGGGGGCACTGTTGATAGAAGCCCTGGACTTCTGCGTCCATCCCTGGCCAGACAAAGCGATCCTTTAGCTTTTCCAGGGTGTTTCGTGCTCCCAAGTGGCCGCCGAGGGGATGGGTGTGGGCCAGGTGCATCAGTGTCTTGGTCTTGGTCTTGGGGACTACCAAGAGGTCCACGATCTCCCCTTGGCGGCAGGCCCATTGGTATAGGACACCTCCCCGAACAAGGAAGTAGGAGGAAGGGAGCCTCTGGTTAGGGTTCTGGTCGACCCCTTCTATCTGCCGCACCTGGGCCCAGCAATGTTTCAGGCGGTCATCCTCCTTCTGCTCCCGCCCAAAATTCCCCTGCCGGTTCACCTGTTGGAACACAGACGATATCGGGTTAGCGTGTGTGTGCGGCTTACATTCTGCTGTGGCATCCCCCTCGTCTTGCGCCAAGTAGGCCTGCCGGACTCGTGTCTCCTTCATGCGCTGAGGCGCCCTGGTGGATTTCGGAACTGGGCTGGCCGGGAACCCTGGCGAGTCTCTTCTGAGGAACAGTGGCACCGGCAGGTCGGGGATGACGCCAAATAGGAGTGGCCAGGTGCCTGCTTTACCCTGGATCTGGACCTCGGTCGCTGGGATTTCCCTGGTATCCACGTGGATGCAGGTTACAGTGATGGTCCTGTCCCGGCCGAGTTCTCTTGGCAGGATGGTCGGCCGGGCGAGAGTCATGATACTCCCGGAGTCCAGCAGGGCGGTGACCGGGCTCCCCTCAACCCACATCGTCAGAGTAGTGGCTCTTGGCGGGTCCGGCGTCTGGAGGGCATACCCCATCAACCAGGGTTTTTGGGCCTTCTTGGGTGGCCCCAGGTCCGGCTCCATTGGCATGGGCTCGTCTCTGGGCGTCCCATAGGCAGGTGGGCTTCGGAGGGTCCTCCCCCCCAGGGTAGCGCTGGCGGTCGGGCCGGTGGGGCAGGAATACTCTGGGCGGACTGCGGGACTGCCGTCCTTCCCGGCCGAGTTCCAGGGTGGCCAAAGCGCGCTCCAGGGTGGCTAGGAGTTCCTTGGGGGTCCCTGGCGCGTACACCCCCACGACCTGGCGTTCTGTTGGCGGCAGAGCCCTTAAAAATCAGTCCATGGCCACCTTTTCTGCCACCTCGTGGCGGTGTATATGTCGGGTTGGAGCCACCTCCTGGTTATGTGCAGAAGGGTGTTCATCTGCCCGTGGGGTCTGGCCCCCGGCTTGGCCAGCACAATGGGAAAGTACTTTACCATGTTGTAGCCTAGGACCATGACTTTAGCTACGGGTTCCCACTCATCTTTCATGTCATGTCTCGTCATTGGTATTTTAAGTAAGTTTCTGGCAGTGCATTTCATAATAAAGGTCTCACTTAGCGCATCACACAAAACTCCACCAATGTCTTCTCCTTTCTCTGTGGTACCATTGGGTAAGACCATCTGTATCTCCAAGAGAGACTCATCTACAGACACAGAACCATTTTTAAAAGTAGCGTTTACAGTGAATCCGGAAAGTATTCACAGCAAAGATTTCAAACAAACTTCTTTCACATTGTAATTATGGGGTATTGTTTGTAGAATTTTGAGGAAAATAATGAATTTAATCCATTTTGGAATAAGGCTTTAACATAACAAAATGTGGAAAAACTGAAGTGCTGTGAATACTTTCCGGATGCACTATATACTGACATGACCAGTACTTGCTACTAAGGGTGCTATCCCTTAGTCAGGACCCAGGGCCTAACAGGGTTCTCCTAACCCCAAAATCAGCATGTCTGGACTTTTGCATAATGAATTCCCTTGTGCTGGTTTCTACAACCACAGGTTCTCAGGCTACTGTGCTCTCAGGCTGCCACACTCTTAGGAGGCATACTATTGTGCATGCATGTGCATTTAATGAACTACTAAGAACAGGTTTCTGCCGAAGGAAAAACAATTAGATTACGGGATGCAATGGAGAAGAAATAAGCAGATTGTTTATGCTCTAGTGTGGATAAACTGAAGGTTTTTTTGTAGTCAAACTTAGAAGAATCTTCCACCACAGCTGCTACAGTAACTGGTTGAGTCAATGCTCAGACCTAAACAAGAAGTTCTGTGAAACAAAGGATGGCAAACTAAATGCTAAAACACTGTAATTGTGATCTTTAAAGGTGCCACAATTGATGTCCAAATACTGTCTAACTAAACATGAATTTAATTTAAAATTATAAAATATAATTTAATAGATATAACAGTATATCTATTATTGTTTCTATATTTCAGCATAAAGAATTTTTTGGGAAATGTCTTGCTTGAAAAGTGTCTTTGTGGTATCTTTCATTAAAAATAAATGCCACTTGGTCTGACATGTTTTCTAATGCAGTAAAAGTCATACACTTGTAAGTGTGGCTTAAGTGTCCAAATAATTTTTGGGACCATGGTATATGGTTTATTATTATTATTAGTATTATTATTATTATACTTATTATTATTATTATTATTATTATACGTACAGTACATTTTCCTGAGATTACAGCTGGTCTTCTTTCTCTAGCCTTGCCATGTATTCTCCAACCTCATCAGGCATTATAGGAGAGATTATAGGAGAGCTGTTATCTTGGCAAAGGGAGGTAGCACAAAAAAAATATAAATAAATAAATAGATAGATAGATAGATAAATAAATATATATATATATATATATATATATATATATATATATATAATAAACCTGTGATTTGTTTGCAATTGTTTGATATCCATGAGAGCAGAGTATTTTTGTGATTTTTTTTAACAAAAGATAAAAATGTCAAACAATAAAGACAATTTTTCACAGCCTTCTTTGCTCATACTTACCAAGGTTGCCAATATTAGTGAAGGGCACTGTATATTATTATTATTAAATAATAACAATAAGAAGAAGAAGAAGAAGAAGAAGAAGGCACTAAATCTTCCATCAACTAAGATGCTTCTTTAGACCAGCTAATCTCAGCATTTCTTTTGTCATAATTTAATAACATGTTTTATTTGTCTTAAACACTTCTGTAAGTCTCTATAGATAAGGGCATCTGCTAAATGCTGTAAACTTAAAAAAAAAATAATAATAATAATAAAATAAAAAAATTAAAAAGCGGTTTAAACATAATAGTATATTCCATACATAAAAGTGCAGTAATCCATGCAAATTATAGTTTTTGAAGATTGAAGTCGAGGTTTATATTAGTTAGTCTTCTCATGCATAAATTGACAGACTCAGGAACACAACTAGGATACTAACATTTTCTGAATTTATTGGTTTTTATTGAATACCAACTGTTTTCTTAACAACTCATACAAATAATTTACAAATAACTACATTCATATCCAGCTTCATAAATGACATCCAGTGTAAGGTGCTTATGTTCGCTGGGCTTGCCTAAGCAGAGCTTTCATATGGGCATCCACAAAGCTTAACCCTAGGCAAACATGTCCAAAAGAACAGGCATGGTTATCCGTTGCAGATGTGTAAGCCTGGGTAGAGCACAACCACACTCTCTCCTGTGCAATTGAGACTATTACGTTTGAGGAAATCACAAGACCATTATGGAGTACAAACACTAATCAGTTTCCCTGTTATGGTTGGTGTTTGAATTTTAAAAATCTCTTATATGGCCTTTAAACCTGTTGAAAAGTCTGATTTGTGTACCAGTCTCCTGGATATTTAAGATATACCTCCTGGATATACCACAGTAGTGGTTAATGGCTCATATGAAAGTAGACACTTAAGACTTTAAGAATTTGCAGTCATTTCAAGTATTTCTTCTTTTACCTAGCCTACTTGGGGCAATATATTCAGAAGTTTCTTTTTTTTAATTATTTAAAAAAAAATTGTTTACTTTTAACACAAATGTTATATCTTCACAGCAAATGTTGATAATTAACCCCATTCCTGGTCTCAAAGATGCCCCAAGTACTTGTCCATGAACACGCAAAATATGAGGAAGTTATCTCTAACCGCATAAACTGTGTGTAAGGTTATCCAAACACAGGCAAAAACCTCTCCAAAATGGCACAAAGCCTTTAAAAATGCAGACTTATAGAAATAGCAAACTTTTTCTTTTTTTTTTTTTTAAAGGCACAAAATAACCTCTCCAAATGGCACCAAACGTCTCCAAATGGCACAAAATGAGAACAAATGGCAGTAGCATGAACTCTGTTACACAATGTGTAACAGACAAAAAAAATCTGAAACATACTTATAATTATTAATATAATTTATATATAATTTATTAAAAATAGTACCAGAGCCCCAAGTGAAGGAGCACTTGCTCTCCTAATGGCTCAAATGATAGACACACGAGTGACCCCTCTCCTCTGACTTCTCTGGGGGGTATATAGAGCTGTCAGTTTTGCAGTGGAACCCTCCACGTGGGTGTTATGGGAGAAGGCCTCAGAAGAAGTGTGAGGAGGAGCAGGAGCATTTTTCTTCTCTGTAACAATAAATAATCATGAATACAAAGTACAATAAGTACCCAAAGTCACCCATAGTAAATACTAAAATGGCTTTTATATTTATATAATAATAATAATAATAATAATAATAATAATAATAATACATATTGTGTATAATATATTCTATATAACCCATGCTGTTGTTTATTATTATAAAATAATGCAGTGCCGTGTTGCATGTAGAAAACAAACACTGCCGTGTTAAATGGCGCACTTGTATAGCGCTTTTATCCAAAGCGCTTTACACTGCGTCCCATTCATCCACCCACACACAGACCAATGGTAGCAGAAGTTCCATGCAAGGCGCTAACCTGCCATCGGGAGCAACTTGGGGTTCATTGTCTTGCCCAAGGACACCCCGGTATGTGGAGTGATGTGGGCCGGGAATCGAACCGCCAACCCTACGATTAGTGGACAACCCGCTAATTCTGCCATCTGAACCACAGCCGCCCCATATTGCATATAAACAAACACCGCAGTGTTGCATGTGGAAATAGAATGTGCATAGAAAACAAACACCGCCGTGTTGCATGTGGAAATAGAATGTGCATAGAAAACAAACACCGCCGTGTTGCATGTGGAAATATTTCTGCCGTGTTAATTAATATTAATTAAAATTCATAAAAAAAAATAAAATAAAAAAAGAAAGAAAAAAAGAAAGCAACATAATTTACGTACCTGCCAAGGACCGTGCCCATTCCATGCTGGAATACTCAACTCAATCCACACAGTCTTCCTCAAAAAAAAAAAAAAAAAAAAAAAGAGCCACACCGAAATATCTCCTCCAGAAGCTGTGACGCATTCAGGCTTTTTCGGGAGCACGCCGCCGCTATAAGACGCTAATAAATCGCACGCTGAGCGAAAACCAGTAGAAAACTAGCGATCAGAAAAAAACTGCCAAACATGCAAAAACTTGCTGTATAAATTTTTGCAGGAAGACAGCTAGAGCGGAGCAGCCATTTAATGATAGTTTCTCTGCACGGCCCTGTAGCGCTTTGCTGATTGGCCTGTACCCGCTGACACACAACTCAAGACCAATGGCTGCGTGCGTAAAAGGTCTAGTTGTGCTGATTACGCTTTTGATTTTCTCAGCCTCTGAGTGGTCAATCATGTCGAGTTTGGGTTGTTTGAAAGCTAAAAGTATATACAATATATACAATTGTCAATCAAGTTAGACTGCCCGATTAAAATTTAGGAGGCGGGTTGTTCAGCATAGCCAACGCAGATTAGCTTTTTTTTTTTTTTTTTTTTTTTAGAATGTGTCTCAATTCAGTTTATGGCTAATTACTAAATTATAGAGGGGTGGGATACCAAAACACTTAATCCATTTTGAAGAGGACATTTGTGACTAAATATGGAACTTTGCGTTTGTTTTCTTCAATAAAGCTGATGGACTTTATACCGATGGAAATGTGCATGATTTATAAAACCGTGAGTGAACTGGATTTTCGTCTATGTATGTAATGAACGGTAGTATACAAGTCCGATCTTTGGTTTAAATGTTATAATTTTATTGTGGCAGTTGTATACGGTGTTTTACTATCAAAAAAGCTTTAGTCGTGCACTCCGATTTATCTCTGTCTCAGTGTTTTCGTGGACAGGTGTGAATTGTTTGCCCAACAGAGGGCTCAAACTCCGCCCCTTTCCCACCCCCCTGCTCACCAGCAGTTAAACACACAGTCATGAAACTGCACATACAGAAAGCCACTAGTGTCCTGACTAATCTTATACCAGAACTGCGGCGATAAAATAATTCATTTGTTAACACTAATTGAAAATGTCCGAAAATGTACGCCGGCAGAAAGGAACGCCAAGTGTCGGGGTTTATGGGGTTAAAAGTATTAAAGGGAAACTGAGATTATCAGTCTGTTGGATGTTGCTGGGTATGAAATCTCTAAATAGTCTACAGTTTGACTTAGAAACCAGACAAACAGGGAGGTTGTGGCTCTGATGTGCCATCTTGAGAGATTAGAATGCGGATAATCAAACGCAGGAATTCAAATCAAGTAATGGTAAATGGCATACGCTTTGCACTGTCTCATTCACTCATTCACACACCAGTGGTAGCAGAGCTTCCAGAAGCTTCCGCTAACTTGCCCAAGTGTCTTTGCCCAAGGCCACTTCGGTATGTGGAGTCACGTGGGCCGGGAATCGAACCGCCCACCCTACGATTAATAGATAACCCTCTCTACCACCTGAGCCACACCCGCCCAAGTACTACTATCATGTGTCCCATTTTATCTGATTGCATACTTCCTTCAAAGATAATATAGCATTTTGCTGCCCCAGTAAGAATAAGCACTATTGTTGGCTTATGTGTTCAGTTGTTTTGTTGCTTGGCATTTAGATCATAAATTCTACAGCACAGAAAGAATTGAGGAACACTCCATCAACAACGTGGGTGAGATGCTAAACTGCATAACTATACCGTTTTCAGCACATATTAGGGAGTAAAACATTTATTACTTGAATGTTAGAAAATAACTAATGAATATCAGCTGCTGTTGTCATGTGGCTTATGGAAGAGTTCATTAGTTTATGCTTCAGTGTGTGTGGTTTAAAGCAAGTCAGTGACATTGAAGCACAGTCAAAATGTTCTGTGCTATTGCACTGCTCTACGATTAAAAAAAATAGTCTGCCAGTTAGGGTTTTTATATACTTAAAAGATAAGATATTTGTGAATAATTTGAGGTTTCATTGAATCTTTTTGCCAAAATTAAGCAACATTATTAATATTATTTATATGCCACTGAATATAAAATATAT
>JANDJT010000190.1:11334689-11350014 GCA_024331685.1 Stegophilus panzeri | reverse complement strand
TTTTTTTTATATTAAATGATTTATTTATAACTAAGCACATTTTCTGTCTTTACATTTTAGTAGTTTTATTTTTGTTTCTTTATCAGTTTTAGATCGGTTCCCCCAGTACAGTGTCCATGTCTGCTGATAATATTGTGTTTTGGGGGGATTTAAACAAAACATGGAAACTCGAGTTCACTTTTCTAGTGATATCTGGCAACCCTGAGTTTAAATGAAGTGAATTAGAGTTAGTGAAGGAGAGTGGCAGCGTACTGTATGTTTACAGACTGAACAATTGCTACTCTTGATTATGATTGGTGAGGAATTTTTTAATAAAGAAGTCTGAATTAAACCCACCTTGTAGCGTTAGCATTATTATTAATTTACTCCGGGCGAAGCCGCTGTGTCTACACGAGCAGGTGCAAGTTCAGGTCATTTTGCGGGATCAATAAAAGATGGCGGTTGTGAGATCGGGAAGTTGAAGCACATGATGTACAGTGTTACTCGTCTTCATAATGGCTTTTTTGCAGTATTTACACACTTCTTCGGTTGACTGAGGAGATGAAAAGCAGTGTGAAAGTAACTGTTGCACTGTGTAGATACATTTTGGACTTCCTGTAGTTTTTATTCCGATTGTATTATACAACTCCGAAAGGTCACTCGCACCGGTGCGAATAAATATTTATTCCCAGTCGCACAAAATAATTTTCAGTCACAAATGCGAGTGAAATGGTCGCACTGTAGAGCCCTGAGTTTATCTGCAAAGTTTTTCCCGTTCGGCGTGATGACATTTAATGTCCCCGACAACCTCTGTAGTGTCATTTAGCATCGTGTTAATGTCATGATTTCTCATCGCGCAAAGCACTGGAGCTCAAAGCGAAGATGGCAGCTCGAAGGCTAAAATGCTAACTCCGTTTCGTGGTTTTGGCACTACAAAATGACGTCATCCCTGCGCCGCTCTATGGTGATTGGCTGTAAGTGTAGGAAGCGCTTGATTTGATCTGCAGCCGAGTTTTCTATTAGCGGAGGACGAACTTTAAACGTTAATATCGCAGTCAATCATGTTCATGTAATCGTGGGCAGTCAAAATCGTAATCGCGATCGATATTCGATTAATTGTGCAGCCCTAGTGCTTACTGTATGATTCAAAAGTTTTGAAATATATCTATACCTGATTCCATCAATATGTTTCACAACAATAAGGTTCCGAAGGTCTTGGGAGAGCTCTTTGTTTTTACCCATCATGAGATGTTTCTTGTGTGACACCCTGTGAGTATCTACCATCAATGAGTAAACCATTGTGAGTTACTCACCCTGTGAGTAAACCATCAATTTCATCTATTAAACCATCTAAGGTGTAAACCATCAATTTACTAATACAGCTGATATTAATTTGCACAGATAGGTGGTATAATTACTTTCTAACTACTTATGGATTTCAGCTGGTTCCTTGCCTTAACTTGCCTTGGAGAACTGCTTTGTCTTAGCTTGTTCAATAAATTTTTTCCTGTGTCATCCCACTATATTAAACATAACTTTATTTATGGACTTTAGCGTTTGTAAATTCTTTGTTTGTGGATTTCTTGTGTTAATACTGATGTCTGGTGAAAATGTCATGTGAACAACCTCATTGGAAATATATTTACTGAAAAAAAAAGTTGATGCGTTCAATACTTATTTCCCCTGACTGTATATGTAGAGTACCTTAACTTGTACACATAGGAAGAATAAACATGTTGAAATACATATGTAATTATTTAGAAAATGCAACCAGAGGACATAACGAAAACATTTAAATCAACATTTAATTCTTTTTTTGAAGCAGTCAGCACCTGTTTTACATAATAATCCTATTGAGTAGATTGTGTTTTTAAAAACACCCTGAGCTTCTTTTGGGATGCTCTCAACTGCATTTTGGAACAGCGCTTTTCATCAGAAAAAGACGTTGTGTGTGAACACAGCCTAACATTGTTTAGTTACCAAACCACGTTAGATACTAACTTTAGTTCAGTCGAGGTATCTTTATGTAATGTCAACTAAATAGCTTCACTGCCTAATTTAACTTAATTCAGTACATGAATATCCATGCGCCTAAGCCTTTCTTATGGTAGGGAAAACACTGGATTTGGGTGTTTTTCTGTGAAGTTAGAGTTTGATACCTGCCCAAATAAGATTGTTTTGGCTACCTTTCACTTGTTGAACTGGTTTTGTGGCATTCCAAGAGCATTCAGGAAGCCTTAGCTAAGCTGAATAAGCATGTAGATATAGCTGTATCCCACCCCCTCTTTGTTGTTTTAAAGCCCAGTTTTGCATGAATCACCTATAAACGAATTAACGTTGCATTGTCTACGGCTTCATTTTTAACTGTAGAATAAAACAAGTTGCCCTTACATTACGTGAACACAGAATAAAATGACATTAGCTTTTAATGAGATCAAAAGTGATGGGATTATATTGAGTGCCAACCAATGTCAGATGCTAAATCCTACAGATCCCTTTAAGCGGGTCATCTGGTGTGTGCCACCTGTGTAGAATAAACTGAACCCCGCACTAAGCACTTTGACCTTGATTCAAACTCATTTATTTTCACCCAGCCTTGACATTCATTTGTTTTAAGATTACATCTTAAAACAACTGAATGTGTTCCAGCTCTCTCCCTCTCGAATATTTATATATATTCTAATAATGCAGACTATATAAATCTACATAGACAAGTGCCAAAGCAAGCACGAGCAAAGCAATGTTCCAATAATAATTATTACCACCAAAATAAGGCACGTTACACAATTCAACACAATAATCTTATTGTGCAGAGAAAAATGCATAGTCATGTTTGAAACAATTGTGTTCCTAAAAATAGATTAAAACATTTTCTGGACATATTTATAGAAATGCAGTCACACTTGTGTTTGATGTTAGTCCTTCTTTTACATTGAACAGTAAAAAACACAATTAGACTGTGAGCAAATACTTGTGTAGATTATCAGAGTGTAGTGCTTTATGAAAGTAACAATTTACCTTTATCAGTGTGTGGTTCTCATAAATATGATGCAGATTCATGGATTTTATACAGCTAGCTAAAGAGGCGTTCATTCAAAATGTATTTCCTCACCATTATCCCGTGTCGTAGGTGGCTCATCTGCTGCTGCGTGTTCGGCAAGCTCTGACAGGTTTTCATCCACTGGCCGGGCGCTGCGCAGGCTCATAGACAAGCGTCTCTTAATAATCTTCATGCGGTCCATCTGAGCTCACTTCATTCAGAGGCCTGCAAGGACAATCATGCTTCAGTCATATGCTGTTTCTTTTTTAACTAAACTTTAATAAAATGATGAATGTAAGAATCATAACAGATTTTTTTTTTTTTAAATATGGTCATTCATACCATTATTAGATTTGATATTGATAACAGTGACTAAAGTCTAACACCACCGAAAGCCTTTCACATCCTAGTCTTCTGGTGACATGATTTCCTCCAAGACTAATGTCAAGTGATTCTAAAAGAGTGGTCTGTCATGCAGATCCAGGGGTCAGTGACTTTTTTTTTTTTTTTTTTTTTTTTTTTTTTAAATCACATGACTGTAGTGGAGATTACCATTAACTAGTATCATGGTTGTCATCGTAGCTGACTAACTGCCTGTTAACTTTAAATGAAGGGGGTTCATCTAAGACTCAAAAACTGAAAAATAAACAAAAGACTTAAATCATTTTAATAAAATAGCTAAGTGTTGATAATGATACCTAGTGTTTAAAATCTACAGCTCGAATGGCTTGAATAAATTAGTATGATGGCACATACACTAGCCGTCCACTTTATTAGGTACGCTTGTACGCTTGCACATTTATGCAGTTATCTAATCAGCCAATCATGTGGCAGCAACACAGTGCATAAAATCATGCAGATACAGGTCAAGAGCTTCAGTTAATGTTTACATCAACCATCAGAATGAAGCAAAATTGTGATCTCTGTGACTTAACCATGGCATTGTTGTTGGTGCCAGATGAGCTGGTTTGAGTATTTCAGAAACTGCTGATCTCCTGGGATTTTCATACACAACAGTCTGTAGAGTTTACACAGAATAGTGCGAAAAACAAAAACCACTGAGTGAGCGACAGGTCTGTGGGGGGAAACACCCTTGTTGATAAGAGAGGTCAGAGTAAAATGGCCAGATTGGTTCGAGCTGCCAGGGTGGATATAGTAATTCATATAATCCATCCAATCATTTACTGTACCACTTATCCTACACAGGGTCATGGGGAGCCTGAAGCCTATCCCAGGGGACTCGGGGCACAAGGCGGGGGGATACCCTGGACGCGGTGCCAACCCATCAGAGGGCACAATCACACACCCATTAACACACTAATTTGGAAATACCAACCAGCCTACAATGCATGTCTTTGGACTGTGGAGCAAACCGGAGTACTCCCCACTCATATAATCACTCTTTACAATCGTGGTGAGCAGAAAAGCATCTCAGCTTGTGGTCCACCTTGTGGTGGATGGGTTACAGCAGCAGAAGACCACATTGGGTTCCAATCCTGTCAGCTAAGAACAGGAATTTGAGGCTATAATGAGTACAGACTCACCCAAACTGGCCAGTTGAAGACTGGAAAAAGACCAGATGATTTTTTTCCCCCCTAATTTTCCAAGTTGCTGAAACACCCAAACCAGCCCATCTGATACCAATATCCAAGCCATGGTTGAAGTCACAGAGATCACACTTTTTCTTCATTCTGGTGTTTGATCAGATACTGAGGATCCGATTGTTGGTTTTAAACACCTGACAAATATTGGATCTGTGTTAACATATTTCCCAATTCTAAACCAGCCACTGATACATTTCTATATATGCTATAAATGCATATGATATTTGACAGACAACAAAGATTCTGCATGTGAACACATGACAACTTGTCTTAAAGCAGCATTCTCAAATTTAATCATGAAGACCCACTCACCCCTTAACATGGTGTAATGTTTTTCCAGATCCCAACACACCTGATCCAGCCGAGCAAAACAAATGCAGCAAAGTTCCATGGTCAAAATGTAAACTGGAAGTATTGATTAAATTCTATTCTTACTGATTAAGAGTACAAAGAGTCATCAATTTGGACCACTATTGTGTTTAATGGCAGACAACACATGGATTAAGCATAATCGACTATGCTTTTACATAAATTACTATACTACACGTTTTCTTATGAAGAACACAGAACTAGATATTACTGTATAAATCTTGAGGATAATGAATCATTTCAATATTTTGAGAAATTTTATGATGTTAATGCTTTGATAGCAAAACCGTAGAAAATCGGATCTGTGCAGTTCAACAGACAATCAAACCATCCAATACCAAAATATGCCCCTTCCAAACCCTACAGCTGTACATCATGACTATTAGTTCCCAAATGTATTTCAGTATTTTCAAAATAACATAATATAAATACATCTTTGACAAAGCGATGCATGCAACTTGCCTAAACAGATCTTTTACCAAGAGCCTAATAATGTCTCATATGAGGGAGGGAGGGAGGGGGGTAGGGAGGTAGGTAGATAGATAGATAGATAGCTTTCTCGTTCATTTTGGAAGACTGCCTCTGAAGATTGGCTTCACAACACAGATCACTTACATGCACATGAATTGATAATCAATACTAGAATGTGAGACAAAAGAAAAATTAATACAAAGGGGCATTTAAATGAAGAAGGCACCCACCAAAGCAACAGCACAAATATTATTTGTAGCTATAAGTACCCTGTAATGGTTCCCAGAGAGAAGCTTGACAAATCCACTAAAGAAAATAGGACGTCTCGCTTAAAACCTGCTCAGCTTCCTGTCTGCTAAAAAAGCCTACTTAAATGTCAAATATCATTACTGATATTACTGAATATTACTGATACGCATAACAGGAGGCTGCCTATGCACCATTTTACCTGTTAATTCACTATACTTTAAAAAAGTGTCCATCATCTACAAAAGTAACTGTTTCTTGCCCTTTTTTTATTTTTCCATTTAGCTGAGGAAGCCGAGTTGATATAATGAATGCAATGTCTAACCCCAACTAGGCATATCATTCGTGGATTTTGTGTCTCGAGTTCAATATGTAATGGGCAACACTTCTCTGGTTGATGAATGTGAATGGCTTTCTGGCACAAATGAAACATAATAAGACAATTTTATTACTGCGATCATTATAAAATGTAGGCATCTATGTAATTGTCAACATTCTCCTTCAACAAATGTACCAGTGACCCAAAAGGCATTGTTTTCTCTAACCTAAAATACTAGTTTTCATACCCAACACAAATCTAACTAGCTCCCACACTTAACATGTTTCTCTCCCTGACATCTCTTCCTACTATGTATAAAGCTAAAGCTAACTAGTAAACTCCGTGCTTCATTACATTTGGCTTGTTTGTTTCACTGCACTGTTAGGAGTATGAAGTTGGTCTCTTACCTTAAAAACAATAAATAGATGAATGAATGAATGAATGAATGAATAAAAAGTGTAGCTTTTTATTGCCATTCGCCGTTCCACCTTAAATGACCGCAGGTACGATACTGCACCAGTAGAGCGTAGAGCGCACTCAGTCTTCTTTACTCTTCTTTGTGGAGTATTGTGCTGTAGAATAGCAATGACTTGGTCAGATATACCACTTTAGAGTGCTTTCAGTTTTCTTCATCTTTTTATTTTTATTTTTTTTACCTGCTTTCATATTTTTTGTTGGTACGAGTTAGGAAAAATACTAATTGTTCGAACCATTTTCAAAGAGTCATACTATGTTGTATAAATTCCTACAAATGCCATATTGTCCTATATAACCAATGTTCAGGCCATGACTTCCTAAAATGGTGTTTCCAGCCTGACTAAAAAAATCTTCTTTTTACCCTTAAAATTATATATTTTATTGTATAAAATGGCTATTTTCAATGGTTTCACGTGACATCACACAATAATCGCTGCCATTTTGAGGACGTAGCAAAAGACTGACTGCTCTAATGAGATGCCTTTAATTTTCTATGCTGTCGGTTGTAATAACCATAAAAGAAGTGTAGGGTTAACATTTGATTTTTACCGTCATGATAAGTAGATCACCACCATAAAGAGGGACCCCAAAAGAACACTCCCGGAGTGTAATGAGCACTTTATTTCAGGATAACATGCTAACTAGCTAATGCTATCCTGCATTAACTAATGTTATTGCCTTGTGAATTACATTAATGTTAGGGCTCGAGAGCCTCTCTTGTTAAACACATCTGTCAAAACAAAATGTGTTTTTTTTTTAACCATCTGGCATAAAGTTTTATCTTTAACGGCAGGAAAAGTTAGCTTGCGGATATTGACTCCCCTTGACATACAGTGCCCTTCACTAGCATTGGCACCCTTGGTAAATATGAACAAAAAAGGCTGTGAAAATGGTCTTTATTGTTTAAACTTTTGATCTTTTGTTCAGAACATTCACAAAAATACTCTGCTCTCATGGAAATAAAACAATTGCAAACACAACACAGGTTTATAAAAATCATCTTCGTTAAATATAGTTGTGCAACAATTATTGGCACCCCTATGAATTCATCTGAGAAAAATATATTTGAAGTATATTCCCATAGATATTTTACATTTCTTTAGTACACCTGGGTGACTAGGAACAGGAAATTGTTCATCCATGACTTCCTGTTTCACAGGAGTATAAATATGAGGTAACAAATAGGCCAAATTCCCTTAGTCATTCATAACAATGGGTAAGATCAAGGAATATAGCTGTGATGTACTGCAAAAGGTTGTTGAACTTCACAAAATGGGGAGTTGCTATAAGAAAATAGCAAAAGCATTGAAAATGCCAATTTCAACCATCAGGGCAATAATGAAGAAATTCCAGTCAACTGGAAATGTTATGAATCAACCTGGAATTGGACGTGTGTCTATATTCTCAACGCACTGTGAAGATGGTTCGAGTGGGCTAAAAATTCTCCAAGTATCACGGCTGGAGAATTGCAAAAGTTAGTTGCATTTTGGGGTCAGAAAGTCTCCAAAACTACAATCCGAAGTCACCTACATCACCACAAGTTGTTTGGAAGGGTTTCAAGAAAAAAAAGCCTCTGCTCTCACACAAAAACAAACTCAAGCGTCTTCAGTTTGCCAGACACTACTGGACCTTCAAATGGGATCAGGTTCTATGGTCAGATGAAACCAAAATACAGCCCTTTGGCAATAAACACCAGATGTGGTTTTGGCACATGCAGAGAGGTAGCTATATGGAAAATTCCTCATGCCCACGGTTAAATATGGTGGTGGCTCTTTAATGTTTTTCGAATGTTTTTCTGCCAGAGGACCTGGACATTTTGTTAGGATACATGGCATCATGGACTCTATTAAATATCAACAGATAATAAATGAAAACCTGACTGCCTCTGCCAGAAAGCTTAAAATTGGCTGTGGTTAGATCTTCCAGCAAGACAATGATCCAAAACATACATCAAAATCAACGCAAAAATGGTTTACTGATCACAAGATCAAGGTCCTGCCATGACCATCCCAGTCCCCTGACTTGAAACCCATAAAACACCTGTGGGGAGAACTGAAGAGGAGAGTCCACTAGCAAGAATTTTGAACTTTGAAGGATCTGAAGAGATTCTGTATGGAGGAATGGTCTCAGATCCCTTGCAATGTATTCTCCAACCTCATCAGGCATTATAGGAGAAGACTCAGAGCTGTTATCTTGGCAAAGGGAGGTAGCAAATGTATTGACTAAAAGGGTGCCAATAAGTGTTGCACACCTATATTTAACAAAGTTTATATATATATATATATAAACCTGTGTTTTGCTTGCAATTGTTTGATATCCATGAGAGCAGAGTATTTTTGTGAATCTTTTTAACAAAAGATCAAAAGGTTAAACAGTAAAGAATTTTTCACAGCCTTCTTTGCTCATATTTACCAAGTGTGCCAATAAGAGTGGAGGACACAAATCAGGTATCAGAAAGGCACAAATTTGACAAGTTTTCTGCTAGTTGGTATCAGCAGTTTATAAGCAGTATTACAATCCATTTGATCAATTTGTTTATATACCACTTATTCTCTTCTCTAACTTGAGTTTTTATTTTCATTTTTTATCTTTCAACAAAAATGTTTAGACCACTTTAAGGGTTTATATGTTTTAGCCGATTAAAACCTCACCTCAATCTGAAAGAACAGGACTTCCTAAAATAGGACAATTTGTTCCAAGTCTGGCTCTGGACCCATTTGAGTGCAGACTCACATTCCTCACTTTCATAACTACATCCCTTTCCTTAGTTAGTTTCACTGTAGTGACTGAACAATACTGGACGGAATATTGAATAAGGGACCACTGGTAATTACAGACGCCAATCTCCAAACAAGGGAGTAAAACACTTTGGGCCAGTAAAATAAAGAAATGTTAGGATTCCATTAGGGCAAGACTGCTGGGCCAGACAGCTTTAGCCCAGGGCTCCATGAGGCATGTAGTACTATAGTGCCTGTGCACCCTGGAAAGGATGGTTTTAGCCTGCTTCATTTGGACAAAACAGTCAACACGTTGTGTGTCATGTTCCTTGCCTTCTCCAGTGAATTTACCACAAAATAAACCTCTCTATGTAGTAAGAAGATAAGAAAGATTCAGATGGGCATTAAGGCAGAAGATGCCAGCAGACTGAGTAAATTAATTAGGAACACTGGTAAGGTCATTGTAACCAACTTGGACTCTGTACAGTTGCATGTTCAGGAGAGGACTGTGGCTAAACTGGTGCTCATCTTAGACAATGTCTCCCAACGGCTGCATGACTAGTCTAGTCTAGTCATATAAGAGAGCACCCTTATCTCCTGACTAATCTGGCCACGGTGCAGCAAGAAGCGATATTATGCATATATCAGAAAACGTATGAGTTGTACCATGGATGATATCAGTCAGAAGTCTCCTGGTGAGAGCAGAAGAGCGCTGGATCTGTTTCATTACAACTACAATGTGAAGAAGAAGAAACACTTAAACGCTTTTCCCTTTTAATGCTAGTAATCCCATGAAATGTTGAACAAAAATGCTTAAAATATGTTTCATACCTGCTGCTGTCAGATATTATAGTCATATAACTTGTGCCATCTAGGCTTTAAGGCAACATACAACCAATGACACACTATCACATTCATCTGATCTTTATGTATTTATTCACAAAGTTATTCATTTTATTAGTTATCTAATGCCCATTATAAAAATAGCTATTTTATACAATATAAGGGGTGACAAAGACTTTGTGCCAGACCAGATGTACCAGAGGACCAAATGATCCTATTTTAGGATGTGATACTCTTATAGTATGTGATTTTTTTTTTTTTTTTTCATCGCTGAAGATGTTTTACGTCCTTTAAACTGAGGTCTGAACACTGGGTCATGTTGGAAAATTAGACATTTTAATGCAACATATGATACATTTAAAGGTGAAGCAGACTTTGGGCAAGGCTAAAGCTATTTTAAAACCCATTTAGAAGGTCAGAAGACTGTGGCAGCTTTTTGGTGTCCAAAGACATTTTAACCTACTAAACATGGCCTCATTAGGGGAAATAGTCATTTTATACAATATATTATGATACCTTTAAGAGTGAAGAAGATATTGGGATGGACTGGAACCAAGATGCCATTTTACAATGTGCTTTTCTGACAGACTCCAATGAAATATTAGTGGCCTGACATGTTGTTTTTCAGACTGTGAAAAACAATTTCCATTCAGACTGTTGTCAGATTTTTGTGGCCCAATATGTTTTAACCTTTTACAATTACGCTATATGGCCAGCAGTATCTGGACACCTGAGTAATGAACATCCCATTCCAAATCCATAGGCATTAATATTGAGTTGTTCCTACTTTGCTGTTATAACAGCCTCCACTCTTCTGGGAAGGTTTCCACTAGTTTTTGAAGCATGGCTGTGGGCATTTTTGCTCATTCAGCCACAAGAGCACAAGAGCTTTGGCACTGATGTTAGGCAAGAAGATCTTGCATGAAGTTGGGATTCCGGTTCATCCCAAAGGTGTTCAGTGGGGTCAAGGTCAGGGTTCTATGCAGGCCACTCAAGTTCTTCCACATCAAACTTGGCAAACCATGTTTTCATGGACCTCACTTTGTGCACAGGAGTATTGTCATGGTGGAACATGTTTGAACCCCTTAGTTCCACTGAAGGGAAATCTTAATGTTACAACATTCAAAGACATTCAAGACAGTTGTGTGTTTCCAACTTTGTGGTAACAGATTGAGGAAGAACCACATGTAGGAATGATGGTCAGATGTCCACCAACTTTTGGCCATATAGTGTATTTCTCAGTCCATACAAGATTTTGTGGATTTTTTATGAATGTTGCAGCCAAATACGATCGATTTTGCTGCAGCTTTTTTCAAAATTACAATGCAATTTGCGGAGGAAATTTTTGTGGAAAACTACTTGAATTGGCAAAATTGCAATCCCATGAAATTGTATTGCACGCCATTTCACAGTGATGTTTGTTGGTAAATGAGACCTAGCTCTACTCATGTTTGATGAACGTGAATCGAAGAGGGCTTTGGCTGAATGTGCACGGTGATGGTGTGGATTGGCCCAAATCTGTGGAAAACCTGTAGCAATTTTTAAAAATTACAAGCTCCTCTGAATATTGTGGCATTTCCTTGATTTTGCTTTCATTTCTGTGAGACTGATTTGTATCGAGCTGGATATACATTTGGGGGGATTTTGGTGACCAAAGCCGTCTGGTGATGTGAACAGAAAAATCAGGTGTTAAATGCAATATAATATGATCCTTTTAAAAATTGAAAATGGTTCAAAGGAGTATTTTCCCAGTTTGTACTACCAACAAAAACGAAAGCCGCCAAAAATGCATTTATGAATGAATGAATGAATGCCATGGGTGGCACAGAGGCACAACAGGTAGCGTTGCTGCCTCACAGCTCCTAATCTCAGGTTACTGTCTGTACAGCGTTTCTATGCATGTTCTCATCGTGTTCTCACCGCATCTCTGTGGGTTTTCTTTGGGTTCACTGGTTTCCTCCCATCCCCAAAAAACATGCCAGTAGATTGACTGGAATTGTAAAATTGCCCTAGAAGTGTATGAATGAGGTGTGTGTGCACTGCGATGGACTGCTGTCCCATCTAGGGTGTACAGTATTCCTGCACCCAGTGTTCCTGGGATAGAGTCTGGATCCACCGGGTGTTTGAGCACGATAATGTGGTAATGAAAATGAACGAATGACTGCGACCTCTGCAGGCTGAATAACGTAGCCGTCATTAATTAAGGTGGAACGACGAATTGTAATAAGGACCCAATTTGAGCTTCGTTGCACTGTCAGTGCGCACCGGTCAGGCACTGCATTTCAGTTAAGTGGTGGTTTCGGAGACACGGATCAGACAAAGCTTGTTCATTTAATGCGAAACACACGCGTAATTAAGTTTCCCTCATAGCAGTGCATCTTTGTTTACTATGACAAAACCAGAAACGAAACTCCTTACTGTAATCCAGTAACGCTTCCTGCGAGCTAATTAGCCTGCTTGCTCTGTCCACTCACACATCGTGTTGCCTGGCTAGTTAGCCATCTAGCCCATTTCTGAACTCCATCACACAGCTAGTTAAGGTACTTCGCAGATTCCCCTCTCAGAAAAACCAACAAATGTAGGTTCTCGTATGTTCAGATAAGTAGTTCCTCTTCCCACAACCTAGTTAAGCTAACAACCGAAGCCTGAGTATGAATGCTCATTGAGACAACTAGCTAGTTAGCATCTTTGTTGTTGTTAGCTTGCTAGCTGAAGTTAGCCAGCAGTAGCAGAATAGTTTAGGAGCTCATTAGTAGCCAGCAGGGTTTAGCGACTTTGTGTACCAGATGCAGATGAATTAAACGTTACTGTGGTTATTATTATTATATCCATAAAACGAACACTATTGTATGGTGCACATGTATGGAATAAAATATAACTCATAGACACGAGAAATACATTGCAGATGTGACATATGCGCTGGTTGGTTCGCGAGTATTTAAATAGGGAAAATAAAAGATTAAAAAGAAAAGTGGAAGTCAGTGCTGGATTAAGAGAGAGCAGTATATAGTGTGTGTACCTGTGATGAAATCCCGGGGTGGTCCCACAGTGCAGCCGCAGTGTCCCAGCGACCTCAACCACAACTCAACTCACTGCGTCAACTTCAAATATATATCAATAAACAAATAAACCCAATTCAACAGCCAAGACACGCAGTTCTGACTCTTTCACCACTGTCAAGACTGGATGTTTCACTCAAACCCCTCATCCACATCCTCGTCCTTCGTCCTTGAACATAGGGGGGAATGCCCGAACACCCAGCACTCACTCTCTCTCTCTCTCTCTCTAACACACACACACACACACACACACTCTAACACACAAGCCGGCTACACTAACCATCCCGGAAACACTGCAAGGGGTGTGTGAGAGGTGGACACACTGGCTTCCACAAAACACACAACGCCATCAACATATTTGACTTTTACCACCCTGTGTTTTTCTCAGCGGAGTCCAACAGCGGGTTTGATGAAATATGTTAATATTTCGGAGCATCCGTTTTTTTTTTTTTTTTTTTTAAATCTGCGATACACTAGTGATGTGATCACTTCCTCCATATTTAGTGCTCATCATCATCGACAAATATCAGCTCTGAACTTCTCAGTCTTGCATGCTTTTATACTTGAGAAAAATCCAACGTAATAATAATAATAATAATAATAATAATAATAATAATAGGATGCTGATTACACGAATATCCTAATCTTAACTAAATTACCACACAATCTTCCCATCCATGATTACTTGGCTGCTGTAGATTTCAGGCCATTGTGGAAAGTGCTCCATGTGTCTGGAGGTTTTTCTGCAAGTCATCGTAGTGCTTCTTCTTTAGGTACATTAGTAACAGAGGAATCAGCCAGCAGTACAGCTCACCCTACTCATTCTCAGTACTTTACAAAAATACAATGTGATTAGTCTTTTGTTTTTGCCTTACTCTACTATCAAAGCTTAAAACATGCGACTACAGGTGAACTTTGTAACCAGAAGCAAAAATGGTACCATGGCTGAAACATGTTATTAATTGTAGGTGAACTTCACATGTCACAAAGGAGTCATTTAAACATCCAATGTTGTTAAAATTACATTAAATAATTCACTAGTATTAAAAAATATCTACATTTGTTTTTAAAAAAAAAAAAAAAAAAAAAACCTACAATGAAAAGTCAAATACCTGTTCTGTGGACACTTTCTACTGATGGATGCTGAAGATTGTGCATAGCTTCAGATGGGCTACAGACAAACCATTTATATAAAACCTCCAGTATAAAGTGACCTATATGGCTGTTTTACTTGATAGCTGAAGTAGCCAATAATTTCAGCTACAGCTATCTAATACACTGATGTTAACTTGGGATTGAAAATGAAAAATTATGTTAAAAGAATAAAATGTTTTGGGAAACTCTAAAAAACTTAATTTCTAATGAAAAATCTGTCAAACAGTACAATGGAATGAGAAAATCTACATTTTATTATTTTATGCAAAATTAACTGTAATTCTAAGTTTTTTGTTTTTTTTTAAATGTAAGTATGTAAACCAAGTAGCACTGGTTGAGGATGAAACGCACAAAGATGTTCAGAACATTTGTTCTGTGTAGAGTGTGTGTGTAATGTAATCTTCTATCTTGCTGGTGAAGTGGGGAAGTGGAGGGCTTCCAGTTGAACACGGCTTCCCCACACCAACAAAGTAGAAAGGCACATGAGAGATTCGGCCATTTGACCAGCACTGCAAAGAGAAATGATTACCATAACAATCTGCATAAATCACACCTGAAATTAAGCACCTCAGTCAGTTCAAAGTAAATTCCCCCCCAACGTTTTTAGACAGACTCACTGAGATTACTCTCCTTTTTTTAAATAATGACAAATGTATTTTTTTAATTTGACAACTGATTGTGAAACCTCAGGTTGCAGTTTCCTGCAGTTATTGATCTACTACCTCGCATAACCATTTTCTACTGTCAAAGTGCCAGTGCTGAATCAGGGATCAGCAGATGCTTTTAAAAACTGACCTGAGTTTCCACTGTGCCAAACCATTACATAGTTTCCTAATGCATGGCATAACTATATTACGGCTATATATATTTTATGGGTTTAAGGTCTTTAGCGTCTACTCTAATCTGGGTATCTGCAGGTATCAGCACTTCAAATTTAATACTTTTTAATACCATTTTCAAGACATTTCCAAAAAATTTAAGACCTGCACGTCACTTCAATCATGCTACACGATACATCAGCTATAATGGATTGTGTTCATGCATAT
>JANDJT010000190.1:11300800-11311687 GCA_024331685.1 Stegophilus panzeri | reverse complement strand
ACGACCACCATCGTTCCCGGCGACCAATCAACGACCACCATCGTTCCCGGCGACCAATCAACGACCACCATCGTTCCCGGCGACCAATCAACGACCACCATCGTTCCAGACGACCAATCAACGACCACCATCGTTCCCGACGACCAATCAATGACCACCATCGTTCCTGACGACCAATCAATGACCACCATCGTTCCCGGCGACCAATCAATGACCACCATCGTTCCCGACGACCAATCAATGACCACCACTGTTCCCGGCAACCAATCAATGACCACCATTGTTTGTCCCACATGGGTCTTTGTTTTAAAAACTCTTTTCATGGCTGTATTTACAAGTAATAATAGTAAGTGATCCCATCCATAACCATTTCTTTCATGTCTATTTCCCACCTACTTACCATCACTGCTTATTTTTGTCTGCATTCTTGACAACTTCCATCTTTAACAAATTACTATTTATTATTATTTTTTATTTCAACGAAACACTTATTTTATTCTATTTCACTTCAGAAAATAATGGTTCCTGTTACTCGTATTGATATGCAAATCATCGCTTATTAATCAATGATTATGCAATTTAGTGTATGTCGTCATCTAGCGACTTCTAGCGCCTTTTTGAGCACGAGTTAGCTACTTTCCCCTGAAAAGAGTTGGCAAGTGGCCGCTGTGTCACCTGTTTCTCGCAGCACTCGGTCCAATTCCCCCATACGAGCTCATTATTTGCTTCATATAAAGTAACCTGTCCGCTGAGCAGCGGCGGCGGCGGGAAGAGCGCGAGGGAGCACATGGTTCTCACATCGACCTGAAGAGAAGACAAACTAGTCTTATTACAGGCAAAATCTCTGTTACACTCAACTGTGTGCACATGACGTTCGCTCATAAAGCCAAAAAAACAACGGTCATGTTTGTTATCTAGTTACTTTTCGTTCCCTATTAAAACTTGCTAGACATCTAACGTTGCAGTAAACATGTCAGCTAATGAAATGTATTTTGGACATGGGTAACAGTATTCTATCTAACTATCAAGCAAACGTTATAAGCCAAACAACTAGCTTTAAAACTTATGGCTAACTAGCTCCCTTAGCATGAAAACAGTCATAATAAAAGCTCAGGCGATGAACTTAGATTTTCATATGTGCTTTAAGAAGTAGCTGGGTATTTTATTTTGTGTCTGACGCAAGAATCATTAAAAGGTCATATAAATGAAGAAGAAACAATCGGACAAACCGGACTTCACTTAAGCTGTGCTCCAGAAACCGCGCCATGCTCTTAACTACGGAACCCCAGTAGGGACAAACACCAGCAGCGCGCAAAACAACCCGAGACTGCCATCTGCAGCATGAAACCGCTTCGCTTTTACTGATTTGTCCTTAGTATTTCAGTGTTCACAGGAGAGCCACAATTTGACCAAAAATGTTGACTGAAAGACTGTCAGTTTATATGTAAATTATATGTTATTCTACATCTTTATAGCTACAATTGCGGTGGTGTTAGCAGGTAGAACCAGTGCTTGGGAGTGACTGGTGTTTGGTTTGTTTTTTCAATCTTCAACCGTCCAGTTTTGGTGAGCCTGTGTCCAGTAGCCTCAGATTCCTGTTCTTGATAGACAGGAGTGAAACCTGCTGTTCATCTGCTGATCATCTGCTGTTGCAGCCCATCTGCTTCAAGGAACGATGCGTATACCTTCTAACATGCTTTTCTACTCACCAAGAGTGATTATTTAGTTACTGTAGATCTCCTGGCAGCTTGGACCATTCTGGCCATTTTCCCCTGACCTCTTTCATCAATAAAACAGATCTAACACTGACTGGATGGGTATTGTTGTTGTTGTTGTTGTTGTTGTTGTCAGCGCCATGCTGTGGTAACTCTAGAGCAGATCTCTTCGATCTTATCACTGGCATTAAGTTTGCTTGACGTTGGACGTTCGCTATTCGCAGATTTGCGCAAATTCAGGGACCGTCTCTAAAGTTACATACGACATTAGTATACACGATTCTAACTTCAATAGCATTTGAAGGGAATGACTTACAGTCGCACAACCAACTGTATAGTATTCATGAAGGTGTCAGCTATAATTCACATCTTTTAGATTTTATATATTTACTCAAATAAACTATTAAATCATATGTAAATTTGATATGAATTTCACTACCGAATGGGCCCATACACAAAATATACCATAATTTAAAGCTCAATAGCATTTGAAGGGAATGACATACAGTCACAAAACCAACTGTAAAGTGTTCATCTAGGTGTTCAGTATGACGCAAAAGAAAAGTTTATTGAAGTTAGAAACGTATATACCAATGTCGTATGTAACTTTAGAGACGGGCTCTTAATTTGCGTATATCTGCGAATATCCAACGTTCAACGTCAAGCCAACTTTATGCCAATGGTCTAATCCACAAACGGCCACAAAAATCCAACCTGGCAAAAGCCACACCTGATTTCACTTGTTTAATCAGATTATTTTGGCCTCCAATCAACTATTAAGTGTGCTCCTATTTTTCTGTTATGAAAGCCTGCAGCTGCACTGGCCCTTTGCAGATAATATTGAAGACCCCTGCTCTAGAGACTATTGTGTGTGAAATTCCCAAGAGATCAGCAATTTCTGAAATACCCAAGCCCTCCTGACTTGCACCAAAGCATGTTTCAGGAACAGTGTTCAAGTTTACATGCATTAAGTTAGACGTAGCCTATTATATCTATCAAATCAAGCCCTAGTAGTCGTGTGCTATAGGCTAGATAGTTTGCAGTGTATGCACAGTATTGGCAATCTGAGAAGCAGCAGGTTGAGTTGCAGCCTTACAATTTCAGGGACCCTGATTTGATCCTGAGCATGGGTTGCTGCCTGTGAAGTGCTTCACATGTTCTTCCTGTATCTGTGTAGGTTTGTCAGTTTCATACAACCAACAAAACAATGCCGGTAGATTGGGATTATGTGTTAGTTTTCCCCACGACCCATGAAGGGGTTTCACCGGCCACCAGGAGTAATCTTTTGAAGGGGAAGGGTGACATTAATAATGACATAGCCTCAGATAAAATTACGTTGAGAGGCTAATCACAGTTGAGTTATGCTAGAGAGATACTATCTAATTATTATTATTTTTTTATATTAACCCCATTAATAGGCAGTCGAGAGTTTTTCAGATTCATAGCATTGTTGAACCGCAGGTGTGTTTCCCATCACAGCGCACACAGAAGAGCTAATATCATTAATCAGGGCTGCCAGGTTACAAAATTTCCAGACCAACTACATTTAAAAAAAACACACAAATAACCTGAAACTGGCCCCCAAAAAATCGGCCATTGGAAAAGGGAGGTACATTTTATTTCTTTTTCTCAGCCTTTGCTTAGGAAACAAGGCCACTGTGGTGCACAGTGATGTATGGACATTATCCACTCCATAATCCTCCATTTCCCTCTTCAAATCTTTGCAATTGATGTCGTTATGTAGCATATTTGCAATAGATGTCGTGCATGCATAATAGACATGCTGCATGCACTTGCACTTTGTTTGTGGAAGTTTTTTTTTTTTTTTTTTTTTAGATTTTATTCAGATTATTTGCTCTAAAACAAGATCTTGGCAGCCACTGAGTATTTTTTGCTATCCTAATTTGGTGTTTAAAAAAAATGCGACCCTGGCAACCCTGTAATTAACTGTCCTGTCCATTGAGAAAGGTAAGGAAATCATTGGAATATCTGCTTGTATGTGTTAAATAGCAACATTTTTAACCTGGTGGTCACTCAAAGGACTTCATTCGCATTTAAATAGAATTTTAAATGCATGGGGTTGCGAATGAGGACTTTATGAAGATTCACATTGGTTGAGCAGCTGATATATACTCACCAATCACTTTAACAGAAACACCTGTGCACCTGCTCATTTATGCAGTTATCCAGTCAGTCAATCATGTAACAGCAGCACAATGCATAAAATGCAGATACAGGTCAAGAGCTTCAGTTAATGTTCACATTAAACATTGAAATGAAGAAAAGGTGTGATCGCTGTGATTTTGATCGTGGCATGGTTGTTGGTACCAGAAGGGCTGGTTTGAGTATTTCAGAAACTGCTGATCTCCTGGGATTTTCCGTACACAGCAGCCTCTAGAGTTTACACAGAATGATGTGAAAGCATCTTGTGTGTGGAGGGTCTGCAGGCTGAAACACCTTGTTGACTGTGTGGAAAATCCTAGGAGATCAGCAGTTTCTGAAATACTCAAACCAGCCCTATCTGGCACCAACAACCATGCCACCATTAAAGACACAGAGATCACACTTTTCCCCCATTCTGATGTTTGATGTGAACATTAACTGTAGCTCTTGACCTGTATCTGAATGATTTTATCCACTGTGCTGCTGCCACATGATTGGCTATTTAGATAACTTCATAAATGAGCAGGTGTACATGTATTCCTATTAAAGTGCGTGGTGAGTGTATATGGTGGGGCCCCACCACTGGCCCAACCTGACTGGTTGCACTATAGTGGCCCTAAGTGTGAATAAGTGTGTGTGCATTGTGCTGTGCAATATGTCCCATTCTGGGTGTATTCCTGCCTCATACCCAGTGTTCCCAGGATAGGTTCCAGATACACTGTAACCCGGACTAGTATGAATGAAAATGAATGAATATGAGAGCATTTTAGGACCTTGGTGAAAGAACTACTTGGGTGAGTTTCAAGCTTTTAATTCTGCTCCGATACAAATATTGTAGCCTATAATGTTATTAATAAATATTACAATATATTTTGCAATGACAGCTAGTTTTTAAAGCTTGGGTTTCAAAATCTGTTTGGACTGAACTCGGCTGGTGTTTGCGATGGTTGTGAATAGTAATCGGACTGCTTTTATTTGTAAGGAAAACCTGGCAACCCTGAAGACTAGTACCATTTCAGCGCTGTTCGGATCGAGGCACCATTTTGGCTCGAGCGTCATTGCGCCCCCTCGCGGGAGTGACGCGTGACTCGGAGGCGTGACGTCAGCTTCAGCACCGGACAGCTCATTCCCCCTTTCTCCTCAGCTTGATCGACGAGGCCTGTTTGCCCGATGGGACTCGTTCTGAATCGGCTGGACTCACGCGGGCTCCTTAGAAAACAAGGAGAGAAGGCGAGCGGAGAGGACGCGCAGAGAGGAACGACGCTGCAGCCGGAATCCGAGGAGAAAAAAAATCTGATCCCACCCCTCACTTGACAACGCGACAACACCAAGCTCGTGCGATACGGTAATGTTTTATTCGCGAATAACCGAAACTCGCAGTACAGCACCGCGTCTCGTGCGCGCTTCACCGCGGATTACGGCATAATGTATCGCAGCACGACATGAGTGTGAAATGTGAGCGAAATCGATGGGATACGTTTTGAAAATGTACGATAAAATGTGTGTGTGTGTGTGTGTGTGTGCGCGCGCGCGCGCGCATGCGTGCATGTTCTCAACAGACATTGCGGCACTTTGCGCTGGCTCTGGGGCGCATGGCTGAATGATCTCACATTGGCCATTAAGGCTTGTGGTTGGTGAAGGTGTTTGCCGACCCCCCCTACATTTTACGCAAACGCGCGATTACACACAGCGAGCTCATTTATTTCGGCTTTGTTTTGGATATCAAGTGGACAGCGACGGTGCCAAATCTCAGCGTCGGTGTTAGCGCTGCGGGTAACATGTAGTATCAAAACACACACACACACACACACACACAGTCCACATCATGTGATATGTAGGTGTGTAGGGTACTGTTTATGCCTGCATTTGAGGAAGAGTTCTGCCTGGCGTACAGTCCTTGCTTTATTGCTTTATTCATATTGTGGGGAAGCTGAAATGACGCACGCACGGTTTTTACGTAGGCGCGTGTGTGTTTGGAGCATCTCACGGAAACATCGTAGCGTTCATAAGCCTAAATGATGTGGAGCCATGTAGCGCATGATTCTTCTTCATGGAGCAATAAATGAGCTGTTTTCATTCATATACTATCAACACTGTAAGAAAAATAAGCTATTGATCATACTAACTGATGAGCCTGGTGTCACAGCTACACCTAATATTATCACATTATTATTACAAACACTTTTATTGTAAATACTATTACACTATAGGCTATATATTATATTCTGTCATAACAAAAGATTTCACTGATAATATAGTCACAGCTATAATTAGGTTATAGTTACAAAAGTCATACAAACTATTATTATAGTTATTATTATTATTATTATTATTATTATTATTAATTTAGCAGCTCCTATCTTGTAGGCTTCCTGCACAGTTTTGTATTTCAACACATCCTTTTTATACAACGTAGTGTAAGTAGCTTTAAACATTAAGCTCCAAGTTTAGATGCCTTGTTATTATCAAGTCTTACATAATTCTGCAAATCCTGAATAAGGTGCAATAGCACTGGGGAGTGCTATCTTGAGACAATCATGAAACCATATGAAATCATATACACTATATGGCCAAAGGTTTGTAGATGCCCAGCCATTACACCCATATGTGCTTTTTGAACATCCCGTTCCAGGTTTAGTGCCTCTTTGCTGTTATAATAAGCTTCACTCTTCTGGGAAGGCTTTCCACTAGATTTTGAAGCATGGCTGTGTGGATTTGTGCTCACTCACCCACTAGAGCATTAGTGAGGCCAGTCAAATTCTTCCACGCCAAACTTGGCAAGCCATGATTTTAAGGAGCTCACTTTGTGCAGTGGCATTGTCATGCTGGAACATGTTTGGGCCCCTTAGTTACAGTGAAGGAAATTGTAATGCTACAGTATACAAAAACGTCCCATACAATCGTGTTCTTCCAACTTTGTAGCAACAGTTTGGAGAAGGCCCACATATGGTCGTGATGATGAGGTGTTCACATACTTTTGGCCATATAGTGCATATATAAAACGTTGGACAAAATATTCTGCCTCCAAGTCTTAATATGCAAGAGAATACAGGGACACTGTACAGAGGACAGTATGAGACATGAGTAATGTACAAAATGTTTTAATACATTGATAAGTAGAGCACAACAGAATACACAGGACAGTACTGAAAACCTTGTAAACTAACTTCACACAAAAGACAGGAACAGTATTTTCTTGTCCCTTCAGTCACCCATCTGACCATCTCATTTCTTTCTCCAGGTATTTTGACATTAAACATCAGTGTTTCAGCCCTTTCGTTTGAACATTAAGGGCTCCAGATCTTGGGATTTCTTAGATGAGTGTAGCCGCCCATGGCTTGTGTCCATGAGCAGTGTCCCTCCCCCTCCCTTTCGGGATTCAGTACCCCAATTTCTGATGCTTCATTTCGCCGGCCAGACTCTGATGTGGCTGCATGTACCCCGGATACCGAACTGACCCCCACACAGTGTGTCCTGCGCAACGTATTGTCTATTGATCCAGTCGGGGATGGGACCCACACACGGGGTAACACCCCAACTCCTAGTGATGACCCTGCACAGTTCTCCAACAGTGTGCTGAAGCTGCACGAAGGTGGAGCTGAAGGGGGAGCAATGCGCAACCAGTCAGAGAGCTTTAGGCTGCAGGCAGGTGGAGGAGGCTTTCTGGAGGGACTGTTTGGTTGCCTGAAGCCAGTGTGGACCATGATTGGCAAAGCATACTCTACTGAAAACAAGCAGAGCCAGGAAGGTGAGTAACAAAAATGTTCATAAATGTATGTAATTGCTCATTTCTAGACAGTTTAACTGTTAAACTCCCAGGACCTTTTGGCTGGTCAAGACTTAAATTGCTCTCTTGAAACTACATACTCTTCCTATTAGTTTTGTTTAAGCTACTGAATTATGTATCTTAACCTAAATAACTAAATAAGGAACTGAGACTTCAAGGACCTAAATATTTTGAGTAGGTTTTTTTCTCATGGAAAAATCTTGACACTTTTAGAGTTAGAGTTAATCTAGTTACACATTTATACAGTTTCTCAAAGAGCCATCAACAAGTTAATGCAGACTCAGATATTTATTACTATATACAGTACTGTGCAAAAGTCTTAGGCAAGCTATTTTTTTTATTTCAAACGTTGTTATAGATTTTTATTTTATGACTTCTACATTATCAGGTCAGTACAAGAAGCATTTTAGATTACCAAACATTAGTTTTCCAGCACAAAATTAAATGTTAACGAAAAACGTTTGTATGTCAGAAAAGAAAGCAGCATATAATGTAAGAGACCACTTTTCAGACAAAAAACACAATGAAGGCTGCTGGGTTTTGCTGAAAAAATAAGAAGCAAGTGCAACAGTCAAACCCTCCAGAAGAACCGTGGCTGGCTCTGCAAGATGCTCAGTAAAACCTACAGCTCATTTCCTTATAAAACTGTAGAAAGTATTCCTGAGACTACTCTTTTTTTTTTAAAGCAAAGGGTCATCAAACTAAATAGTGACTTTATAATAGTGAGTTTATTACTGCACTTTATAGTATATTTTTTTTAAATGTAGAAACATTTAATTTCTTTATTTTCGAAGGCATCTTTCCTCTACAGCATTTCTTTGCATGTACCTAAGACTTTTGCACAGTACTGTACCTAGGAAAGAACATCAAGTCAAAGCAAACGCAAAAGCTTCTTCAAAGTCACATACTGTGTCTGAGCTTCAGACAAGGTCTCCAGTAGTCATTTTTGGGCAAAGTAAATAAATCAACTTCTGAAATCACTTCCTCAGAGTCCTGGGAGGTGCCTTTTGAGGAGATCTCAGAGCTACAGTGGGTGGGCAGTGGGGCTCAAGGAGCAGTGTTCCTGGGCAAGTTCCATGGTGAAGAGGTGGCTGTGAAGAAAGTGAGAGACATCAAAGAAACCGAGATCAAACACCTTCGTAAGCTCAAGCACCCCAACATCATCACATTCAAGTAAGTAAATACATCCAATTGTGGTTGAAAATGTCATAAAGTTTCTCAGTCATATATACAGTACATACACTCTGTGTCAAGACACAAGGTATGGTACCCTTGACTGAAATGAACCTCTCTCTTTGTAGGATTCTATATGGTACATTAGGATGCTATATGCAATCTTGTTCAATGATTTTTATTAATAGAAGCTGTAAAACATAAACAAATAAAATAATAAAAAATCAGAATGGATACTTATATAACATTTACTGTACATTCAAAGAAAATGTATGGTATTTTACATTTATAGGTGCCTATATTTCAGTGATGTTCCTCCTTTCCTTTGGCAACTTTTTGGGTTGTACTCTTCAAAATACAGAAATTATTGTGTTAGTTTTAGCTCAGTGATGATTTGCTTGAATCTTAGAGCATTATAATTTTGCGGTTTTTGTTTCTCTATCTTAGTCCTGGTGTATGATAGGCTTTTTTTGTGCATTTGGGACATAATAAAATAAATTGATACACAAATTATAGAATTATACACAAAACACTAAAAATTATATATTCTTTTAATACAGTACAGAAGTCTTAGAACATCTGCGAAGTACAGGTGCTTTAAAAAAAATTCTCTATAAAATAAATGACAGTAAATAGTAAAATCTAATCAAATCAATATTTGACTTTTAAAAATGCAACAGTTTTTTCAGGTACACATTTTTTTATTTTTTTTTTTGCAGTTTTATAATTTTATAAGGAAATGGACTGGTACTGTAGGTTAAATCTTGAATCTTGGAGACCTTTTGTAGACACTGACTGTCACACTTGCTTCTGTTGTAATTATACATGTAATTCCCGACAGTCTCCATGATGTATTATTTTTGGTCTTACTGAATATCCTCTTTAAAAGTAAACCAAATATTCCTATAAGATTAAAAATTGTATTGGAAAAGAATATCTTGTATGTCTAAAATTTGGTTTTTATCAAAGAATAAAGCATTGATCAAAGAATATACTGTTTGTCTAAGACTTTGGAACAGGACTGTATAGTGTATAGTGTATCTAGTATATAGAAAAGATACTAATAGGTTATTGCACAGTCATGCAGTCTTGGTGGACACTAAACAGCAGCCACTACACAAGATTTTGAGCAACTGCTTTCACTGTCAGTGAATAAATGGTTGAGAAATACTGTGAAATCTGGTCAATGCCTTGCATGTTTTTTATGAGTACGTATGTGTTTGTGCCTGTGTTTTAGGGGTGTGTGCACACAAGCTCCATGTTACTGCATAATCATGGAGTACTGTGCACAGGGGCAGCTGTATGAGGTTTTGAGAGCAGGGAGAAAGATCACACCATCACTGCTCGTTGACTGGGCCATGGGTATCGCAGGCGGCATGAACTACCTTCACCTGCACAAGATCATTCACAGAGACCTCAAATCACCCAAGTAAGTTCTGTATATTGTTGCTTAAGTTATTTATGCCAAAACTCATGGCATTTTCATAGTATGCATATAAAATACAGACAATTGTTGGCTGCTGTAAGTGCTCCTTATGCTGTGCATGCTTGGTAGGATGAAGAACATGTAGAAGTACAGTGTATCGTGAAAAATGCAAAGAAAAAAATATTATATTTGTTGCAATTTTGAGCTGTGTGGCCCTGTTTTTTGTTTGTTTGTTTGTTTGTATTTTTGTTTTTCAAAAGTCAAATTCTTAGTTATTTCAGTGTTTAAGTCTATATTTGTATTGTATTGTATTGTATTGTGTATATACAGTGGGGGGGAAACAAGTATTGGATGCGTCAAAAAAAATTCAGTAAATATATTTCCAGTGAGGTTGTTCACATAAAATTTTCACCAGACATCAGTAGTAAATCAAGAACTCTGGAAATATAAAGAATTCACAACATTAAAGTCCATAAATAAAGTTATGTATAGTAAAGTGGAATGACAGGAAAAAAGTAGTGAACATGCTAAGCAAAAGCAGTTCTACAAGGCAAGGTAAGGCAAGGAACCAGCTGAAATCCGTAAGTAATTATACCTCCTATCTGTGCAAATTAATATCAGCT
>JANDJT010000190.1:11287876-11298167 GCA_024331685.1 Stegophilus panzeri | reverse complement strand
CAAATTTACACTGTTACACAAGCTGTACACTCACTACTTTACATTGTAGCAAAGTGTCATTTCTTCAGTGTTGTCTCTTTAAAAGATACAATCAAATATTTACAAAAATGTGAGGTGTGTACTCACTTTTGTGAGATACTGTATATTATATATAAAATAATACAAATATTTTGAGTGTGCACATGCATTTCTGACCTGTCTCTGGCAACTGAATGTTACACAATGAAACAAAATATGAACACTTCATTTCAGTGTAAGAAGTAGATAAATGATCATTGTAAAGAGTGTGCATCTGTCAGTGAAAGCAAGTGAAAAGTGCAGGAACTTGGTGGCTGAAATACCAGATTCCTATTTACCAAAATGTCCAGCGTGTAACAGAACAGTGTAAAACATAGTACCCTATCTGTCATATAGTTATTAATACTGTAACATGTAGTGATGTGTAGAAACACTGATTTATAGACTCCAAGTATAGTGGGTTAGCTTTATTATTCATGAAGACAATTACACAAACATTTCCTGGTACATGGTTCCTGGTCAATGTCTATGTTTGACAAGGCAGGAGCAATCAAAAATATATTCTACACAAGATTTGCTCACGTTCTATCTTTTCTGGTTTCCCTACTGTTAGTATGCTGATTACCCATGATGACCTGGTGAAGATCTCAGATTTTGGCACGTCAAAGGAGTTGCGAGATAAGAGCACAAAAATGTCCTTTGCTGGCACCGTGGCTTGGATGGCACCAGAAGTCATAAGAAATGAACCCGTCTCAGAGAAAGTGGACATATGGTGTGCATTTTTGTCACTTTTCTTTTCCTGAATATGACTGAGTGAGTGTGAGTGAATTAATTAGTGTGATAGTGAATGATGGAGTGGGATGAATGATTCTATATTTCAATAGTCATTGAGCGACTGAGTGAGTAAATTAGTACATTCAGGATATGCATCCGCCCATACCATATGCCCTACTTTTCATCTCTATTTCTTTTCACTCTTTTCACCAGGTCATTTGGGGTGGTTCTCTGGGAGATGCTCACAGGTGAAATCCCCTACAAAGATGTGGACTCTTCAGCTATTATCTGGGGCGTGGGCAATAACAGCCTGCAACTGCCTCTGCCAGAAAGCTGCCCTGATGGTTTTAAGATCCTCTTAAAACAATGCTGGTGAGTGTAATCAAAATAATACTGAACATCCAAGAGTTATGGAAATCTGATTAATGTCCTGTAATCTCCATTGACTGATTCTGGAACCTGTGATTCTCTAAATGAAATGGACTAATAAATGAGCCCCCTTCTCCTTCTTAACAAAAAGTTTGGACCAACTCCAAATAAACTAAATTATACAACAGTTAGTTCTGGTCCACTAATTAGATCGGACAAGTGGCATTCCAAGAGTGCTGATATTTAGTGCTACTAATTAATACACTACACTTACTACGGACCATCAGTCATTCTATGCATTGACATGGCAACATGCAATGCTCCATCCAGCTGTGGCTTCTTTGGAACTATTTTCGTTGACAGGGAAAAATTAATAAAATATTTGGATTTGGCCTTATCGTGTCTGAAATGTCAGTTACTCAATATTAATTTCTGGTTTATAGAACTGTTGTATAAATGCATTATCACACTTGTGCTGTGCTGTGCTGATATTCAGTACAGCAGCAGTCTTGCTCATGTGATTAATTTTGCTTAATTATGACAACACAACTTTCCAGTAACCATAGTTATCATCTTTTAAAATGTTTTTTTTAAAAAAAAAAAAAAAAACCCATCAAGTTATGGTCATTTTAAGAATTTTAACTGAATAAAATTTAGAATGCAGTTACTAGAAAAAAATGGAAATATTTAATAAATGGCCTCTACTGTACATTAACTATTCAGCTGGCTAGTGCTTGCCAATTGCTGCCTAGTTAACTTTTAGCTTACAGACTATGACAAATTGTAAATCTGATACATTTTCGAGTGTTACTTGAGAATTTTTTTCCCAATCAAGACTTTTTATTTACACACATATTAAAATTTCGTTCATCCATGTTTTAAACAAAAATTTATCTACTTTTTCAACCTAAAGAAAAAGTTGTTTTAAAAGGCAGAACAATTAAACAAATAAAAGGCAGAAAAGTTTTTGGTAAAATGTTGCCAGTGCATAACGAGCATAACTTCACAGAGCCATCAGAGTTCACATAACTTAAAATATCTAAGCCCTATCTATACACTTGACACAGTTGAACATTGATCCAGTAGCAAGAGTGTAAATGAAATCAAAAATCAAAGTTAAGTCTATGCTAATGGGGATTTGTGTGCAGGAATTGCAAGCCCAGAAATAGGCCATCATTCAGACAGATTCTGCTACACCTGGATATTGCCTCTGCTGATGTACTATCCACCCCACAAGAGACCTACTTCAAATCACAGGTAACACACCTATGCAGACATAAATATGGCTGTTTCAGTTAGAACAAAAATACTGTGTCAGACATGTTAGATGCTGTATCTTTTCTGTATTGCTGCATCTGCCTTGTTGTATATATGGCTGTGTACATGGGTTTTGTGTGCTTGGTGGGGGTAGGCTGAATGGCGTGAGGAGGTAAAACAACATTTTGAGAAGATAAAGTCTGAGGGAACATGTCTGCACCGACTGGATGAGGAGCTCATTAACCGTCGCCGTGAAGAGCTCAGGTCAGTGCCATGGCAACAACAAACATAGACTTGATTTCAAAATTCCTATTCCATTTTATCACTGCTGTCGAGATATTATGGTTATTGTGGAATCAGGCGTGTGATTTTTTTTTCTTTTCAGTCATAGGACAGAAAAGAAAAGAAAACACCTAGCTATCTATGACATACTTATAAGAGACTAAAATATTGAATATGTGAACAATATAGAATGCAAAAGTAAAAACTCTAAAACTACATGATAGATTTGGTGGTTCTAGTTGGAATATTAGTATTATTGAATTGGATGGGTGGCACAGTGAGCTCGGGTTACTGTCTGTATGGAGTTTCACAGGTTCTCCTCATGTCCATGAGAGCTTCCTCTGGGTTCTCCTGTTTCTAAGTGGGCCACGACTGTATTCCTGAGAAATACCTTGTATGAGGGGTTCATTTCCAATCCTCCATTTTTGGAAATAAATAGAACTGTAAGCTATTATTTTTGAACAAATGCTCAACTGAAACATTGTAGAAAATTTCTAAGCAGAATTTCAAACGTGTTTCAAATAGGCATGCCCTTGACATCAGAGAGCATTATGAGAGGAAGCTGGAAAGAGCCAACAACCTTTACATGGAACTGAGTGCTGTCATGCTACAGCTAGAGCTGAAAGAAAAAGAACTGCTTAGGTAAAAGAAAACACACACACACACACACAATATTTATTTACGAATCCTATATTAAGTATAGCGTGGACTTCATGTAATATACATAATATGGAACATTATTTAGGTCATTTTGGATATGTAAGATATATAGTTAAAATGACAAATCCCTTATTTTATTCAGTTCCCTTTCAAATTACTTAACAAATGAATTACTATATCTCCAGCACTATCTTCTGTGAGTACACACAAACAAAATGAAAATAAACACATTTCGTAATGTTTGCTGTACTGCCTGATGTCTCATAATACAAATTGAGCATATACCACAGTACCATAATGTTATGTAAAAAAGTACCAAATGTAGTACTTTTCTAACTCAAATGTTTGTATGCAATGTAATGGTAGCTGAGAAAATACTTCTGTTAAGTAACAGTAATAAATATCCTGGTATGGTTCAAACATATGGTTCAAGCATTTTCTCCCAATAAATAAAAAAAAAAACACAATTGTGTTTACAGGAGGGAGCAGTGCTTGGATAAAAAATATCCAGGGCTGTTCAAACACCATTCTTCAAACACAGTGGACAAACTCATTAAGAAGAGGAATGTACCCCAAAAGCTTCCTTCGCATGGCAAGAGGTGAGTGTTGCTGTATGTAGAGGGTTGTCTTTGCTTTTCTGAGACATGTTGTGCCTTATGTTTCCTTGAGTTTTGTATATTTGATGGCAATTGAAGTTTCCAATTTGAACAGTTTGACCCACCTTGAGTGGCGCAATACAAACAATAGAGTGCTGTAAAAATGAGTCCTAAAACCCAGAAATGAGTTTAAAAACCCAATGGGGTTTTTAAAAGGGGTTTTTGGTTAATTGCCTGAAATAAGGTCTGTGTCTAACACAAGCTCAAGGTATTTTCACGTTTTATTCTACGACATAAAATACATCAGTAATACCTCACTCGTGATTTTGTTAAGCTTTCACGTGTCTTGAAAAAGGTGGTTGCTAATAAGTGGATAAATAGGACTACAGAGGTTGTCGGGGACATTAAGCGTCATCACGCCGAACAGGAAAACTCCTCTACTACAGCCTTGTTGTGTTTATACTCGTGCTCTTGCAAATTTTCCAACTCAAACTTTCCAACTTGTAAATTTATTTATAGTCAAATAAATTGCTATATTTATACTATAAATAATAATACATTTATAGTATTTTCCAGTAGCATTTTTTCTGCTATAAAGCATAGCGGTAGTGATGTTGAACTCATGCGACTGTGGTGTAGTTTGTTTATAACCTAACTTTAGCTTTTTACTTCTGGTGATTGTGTTTAGGCTTCAAAATTCATAAAAGTTGTTTTATCTTGATTAACAAAACGTGTAAGTATCATAAACCTTTGTTGGTCACAGAGTTTATTTTCTGCAGTAATCCAAAAGCTAATGGAAAAATCCTATTGGCTTCTTGTTGAGGGAACCAGGGCCTACAATTTATGGTGCTATGTATTCCTGTGCATGCATTGATAAATGGCACACATTAATTACAAAAAAGATTTCATTGCTGAATTGCATTTATTGATGTTCACAAAAACTCCATAAAATCAGCAGTGTAACAGCACCTGAAAAGGCCAAAATCTGAAATTAGGTGTGAATTAAGTGAGAGGAAAAAGAAAATGGAGCAAAAAGATCTATACTGTACCCAGGTGATCATGGGCACAAGCACATCACACAGGGAAGCTGTTGTGTTTGACTGTTTTAAGTGCTCTTTGGCCTCTCATGCACCAATGCAGCCCCATTAAATGCTCGGATAAGCAAGAGGGAAACCTGATGTACAGTATTTAGGAAGAAGCCTGATAATGGCACACAGCACATTAGGGGGTATACAGCTGACTGTAGGCTGAGACAAACCAGATCGGTCACTTATCGCATTTGGAAACATGCCAGTACTCGAAATCTAAGCACTGACACAGCACAGGAATGGCACAGGATTGTTTTGTCGGTTGAAATAGTGCTGGCTCATAAGTGTTGCACAGCATGAAAAGAAGATGTTGAGGTAAATGGAACCAATTTATAAGCCAGCCCTCTGAAAAAAATCTTATCTCTAAATTTTAGTCTTATTTGTCCTATTATGAAACGACGAGTTTCACAAAATGTTTGCAGTTATGTGCACAATTGAAATAAATAAACAATTTTAAACTTGACCGCATAAACCATATATACAAGTGCAGAAACTTACGTGCACATTTACTGTGTTCATTCATTCATCTTTAGTAAATGCTTCTCTGAATTATGATTGGTTTAGTTTAAATTGCGAATTGTTTTATACTTTGTGAAACAGAGCCAAAAATATATAACAGGTGAGTACATGTAGTTGTTCTTTGTCCCTGGATTATGGAGTGGGCAGCAGAGGTCAAACTGTCTGCAGGAGTGAGATTTAAAAAGTTCCACACACATCAGATAAAATCAGTACTTTGTGTCCTACCCTCAAAATTTTTGGACTTGCATAATGTAATTAATTTGTGTAAAAGAAATTGTGTAAACGTCTCTTCATGTTTCCATAAACAGACCTGACCTCCTAAGATCAGAGGTCATTCTCCCTAAAATGGACCCTGGTGTGGTGCAAGTGACGGTTCCTTCTTGTGCCAACCGGACCTCCACTTCACCAAGTCGTGCCCGGAGGGTTAAAACACGGCATCGCAGGGGGGGCCGAGGAAGCAGTGGTGATCTCTCAGGGCCCAAGCACTCCACTGGTACCTCCACCAGAGAGAGAGAAACGCCCACATTGGGCACTGCAGCACCCAGTGGCACTCCAGAAACTGATCAGACAGCGAGTACTGCTTCAAGAGGAAGCCAGCTGGAAGCTCCTCCACTAAAACTGTCCTCCTCTAGCCCAGACCTGCTTTGCTCCACCCATGGAGCTGAGGGCGGAGCCAGTGGTGGGGCTGGCAGTCTGAGTGTATGTGAAGGGCTTGTTAGTGGAGTCCGAGGTGTGGCAGAAGCCACTGTGGGATTGGATGAAACTCCTCCACGAAGCGACACAGCAAGCGAGGACGCAGCTTCACTCCCATTCTCAAGCAGTCCTGATTCACCCTGCTGCGCAAGAGGTGTGGCTGTGGGACGGGGACACACTCTGGGGGAGGAAAGGGAGGAAGGAGCCGGGGCAGTGCGATTGCCGAGGGGAGCCAGTGGTAGTCATTTGACTCCATCAGCTATACTTTACAGAGCAGCTATCACACGCAAACAGGTGTGTCATTCCCTCTCACTCTTTCTCACACATGCGTAAGTATCTGGTAATATGTACTAATCAGCTGAAATGCAATGAAGTATAAAATGCCCTCCACTAATATTGGCACCCTTGGTAAATATGAGCAAATAAGTCTGTGAAAAACTGTCTTTATTCTTTAACCTTTTGATCTTTTGTTTTTTTAAGAATCACAAAAATACTCTGCTCTCATGGATATCAAACAATTGCAAACACAACACAGGTTTACAAAAAAAAAAAAAGAAAAAAAAAAGGTTAAATATAGGTGTGCAACAGTTATTGGCACCCCTATGAATTCATATGAGAAAAATATATTTGAAGTATTCCCACTGATATTTAAAAAAATTTTTAGTACACCTGGGTGACTAGGAACAGGAAATTGTTTAACCACGAGTTCCTGTTTCACAAGGGGTATAAATATGAGGTAACACATAAGCCAAATTCCCTTAGTCATTCATAACAATGGGTAAGACCAAGGAATATAGCTGTGATATGCGACAAAAGGTTGTTGAGCTTCACAAAATGGGAAGTGGCAATAAGAAAATAGCACAAGCATTGAAAATGCCCATTTCCACCATCAGGGCAATAATAAAGAAGTTCCAGTCAACTGGAAATGTTATGAATCAACCTGCAATTGGACGTGTGTCTATAATGTCCCAATGCACTGTGAAGAGGACGGTTCGAGTGGCCAAAGGGAGGTAGCACAAAGTATTACTAAAAGGGTGCCAATAATTGTTGCAGACATATATTTAACAAAGATCTTTTTGTTCTTTTTTTTTTGTATTTTTGTGATTTTTTTTTAACAAAATATCAAAAGGGTAAACCAAAAAGACAATTTTTCACAGCTTTTTTTTGCTCATATTTACCAAGGGTGCCAATAATAGTGGAGGGCACTGTATGTAAATCTTTGTATGTTGTGTCACACAGCGTCGTGGTGTGTCTTCAGAAGAAGAGGAGGGAGAAGTAGATAGTGAAGTGGAACTACCAAGGAGACGGTGAGTGAAAGTATATTTATGGATTTGTAGGTGAAAACACTAGATATTATAAGGGAGATAAATTTGTGACAAAAAAACTGGACCTAAGAAAGCTAGGTGGGCAGTTTTAAAGAATATAGAATGTAAAACGTAAAACATCCTTGTAAAGGATCACTGTTTCTCACCTCGTTACTCTGAAGCTAAAATGGCTTTAACATAATTTGATTATGTGATCGCTGTAATGCAGATTTTTCTTTAAATGTAATTATTTTCATATTCACTGAAGAAATTGAGCAAAGCACATAAAGGTTTATGTTGTTATCAGTACAAAGATAAATAGTTTTGCTTATTGAGTAGAAAATGGGAATTATTGTATGTAATGTTTATTTCATACAATTATTCCAGTAATGATGCCAATAATTCTGGTGGAATCTATACAAATTTATATTATGTGGGTTCTGTTGTGTAATGAACACATTTAATCCAGAGTAAAAGTACTATATTATCTTAACATTCTCATGTCAGATTTTTTAATGAGCAGGTTACTGATATGTCTGCCTTAATCTTCAGACGGCCAACTAGTATATCCAAGTGCCAGTCTGTGTCCACCTTCAGCTCAGAGAATTTGTCTGTATCTGATGGAGAGGAAGGCCATACCACTGACCACTCTCACAGCGGCACACCAGATGTGGTCAGCACCAATACCGATGAGCGGCTGGACGATCGAAGTGATGACCTCATCTCACAGGGCTCTGAGATCCCTGCTGACATCACAGACCCTGCGATCTCAGAGAGGGAGGCTGCTGCTCTTGAGCAGGAGAGAGCAAATTTTGATCTGGAACAAAACATTTTGGAGGTAAAAATTCTAGCTCCACACACAAAGTATGAATGATCTCAAGATGAAGTACATGTAATTATGAGTTCTTCATGATGTGATCATCATTACTTTTACATTTCAGGAAAACCCTTTTAGAAAGTAACTCATGAGTCACTTAATCTGTTACACTACAAGGATTTCATGTCCCTTGATGCCTAAAATGCAGCACGTGTGTCACGTAATGTAGGCGCAGGACAGAAGCAAGTGCAGGTATGGCAGTTTAATCAAACAATAAGAAGTACAAAGGATCAGGCAGAAAACAAAGTAAAAGGTAGATTAGGTTCAAACAATCAGGCAGACAGGCTAAACAAGGCAGAGCAGAGAATCGAGGTCAACAGGGTAAACAAAGTCTATAACCAGAAAAGCAAACACGAGATAAGGCTTGGAAATACTACAGAGACTAGGCAACTGAGCGTAATACTTTGCAAAGTCATAGTGTTCAAAAAGTCTCTTATATAGCGTGATTGTGAGTGCTGTGAATAGGATGCAGGTGTGTGTGATTAGAGTGAATGTGAGTGTTCTGGGAATTGCAGTCTATGGCGGCCATGTTTCTAGGCCGCCGTGCAGGATGGGAAATGTAGTCACTGGTTTGCTGTGATATGACAGTGTGGAATGAATTGATGCTTCATACTTAGATCCTAAATGTTTTTGTAATTAGTGGTCAGCTAGTCTTCTAAAAGTGTTTTAGCAGTGAAGTCTCACATTTAGATGGCATGCTTGTCTTGTAAATAAGAAATATGTTATTATAAACGGTAACGTTTTAAAAACTGATATTAATTTATTAAATTGGCATCATCTAATAACAGGAAATGAAAGATATTGTACTTAGATTTTAGTGGTGAGCCTTTTTGTATGCAGAGACACAGTGCTTTATGAATCTCCAAACCTTTAGCCTGAATGTTATTGAGAGCCTTCATGAGCTTAAAGGGATAGTTCACCCAAAAATGAAAATTCTCTCAACAATTACTCACCCTCATGTCGTTCCAAACCCATAAGACTTTTGTTCATCTTCGGAACACAAACAAAGACATTTTTTATGAAACCTGGGAGATTTCTGTCCCTCCATTTACAGCCCAGTAAACAAAACTTTCAAGTTTCAAAAAGTTCATAAAGGCATCGTAAAAGTAATCCATTTGACTCCAGTGGTTTAATCCCAATTTTATGAAGTGATATGAATACTTTGTGTGCACAAAAAACCCCCCTAAAATTAAGTCTTTATTCATAAAATATCTTCACGTGTACAGCATCTTACTCTGCTGTAAACAGTACAGCACTTCTGGGTCCCGCTGTATCGCGAAAGCAGATGTTCTCACGAGAGCTTTGTATCGCTTCATAAAATTGTGCTGTTAAAGATTTTAGTGAAGCCCATACTGGGAAATATAATAGCATGAGCTTATGCTTGCACCACAAGTTTTCAATAAGGTTCAAATACTGAGGCTGGAATGCACGTTGCAAAAACATTTCAAGCAACTCCATTTCTGTGTTGATTTGGAAGTGTTATCTTATGCTAAGTTCCCTTTTACAATAAGTCTCAACCTGCTGACAGAAGAAACCAAGTTTTGTGTTAAATTATCCTGGAATTTGGCAGAATTCATGAAGCCATCGACCTTCACATGAAGCCATGTATGCAGAAGATCACCAAACCGTCAATTATCCACTGCCATATTTCACAGTGGAAATCAGATGCTTTGTCCTTGTATGCAGTCCTCAGTATCTTTAAACATGCTAATGGTGTTCATGGCAAAAACATCTGAGCATGGTCGCATCTGGCCACAGCACACGATTCCATTTGTAGTTCTAATAATGCTTGCCAAAGCTGCAGCTTTACCTAGTTAGAAATGCTAACCACACACACACACATATATATATATA
>JANDJT010000190.1:11262701-11287843 GCA_024331685.1 Stegophilus panzeri | reverse complement strand
CCACACACACACACATATATATATATATATATATATATATATATATATATATACACTAATAATAATTTGTATATGAAAGATGCCAATAAACTTTGTTTACTGGAAATGCAAAATTAAACATACCTGAAATGGTAAGGAATGAAAAATATAAACCTCAGGAAACCATTAATTCATGAATTAATCTGACTGCAATATGCAAATTTTAATACTAATTATTTTGTAGTATGAACAAACACGAGGGCACATGTTAATTCATTCTGATGTCTGAGCTACAGTACTCTCAAACAATCAGAAGTAGACCACGTTAATATTATGACGAATGCTGACTGTCCTGCAGTATAATAAACTGTCCTGCAAAAACTGCCAGACATGGAAACTGACATGATTATTAAGGTATATCATGATATAATATTTGTAACATTTGTAACATGCCATGATTAAACAGCCTAAACAAACCATAATTCTATTGGTTACTAGTTACACATTATAGTACAGACCTTCTTTTGTTTTCTTAGCCTTAAACATTATTGTTAATGAAAAATGACAGCAAACAGTAGAAATGACAAGAAATACACAATACAAATGGTTTTAAATCATCTCTGTGTCTCCCCCAGACCCGGGCATTGTGTGAAGATTCGGATTGCGACAGTGCCGAGCTAGACCAGTCGGGGAGTGGAGAACCAAGTCGCCCCCCAAGTGCAGGAGGCTGGGGTCAGGGTCCACAGAACTAACAAACATGTGCATACACAAACACCCAGCCCTGTGCATTTGTACATATTGTATATATGTTCACCACAACACGTACCAGCACACTTCCTTATTTCTAGTCTCTCTGAAACACCTGATATTAAAGACATACACTTTTACACAAACACCATGAAATTGCCTTTCTTTGGGCCTGTAACAAACTGGTGATGCAGAATCAATTGATTAATGGAGAAAAAAAAGCAAATATTAGCCACTTTAAGAACATACTTTCACAAGCTGGTCATGATGTCACTGAGATTCCAAAGATCAGGGCCCCATTCTTTGTACATGGCTCTCATATCAATATGATTTGAAATAATTCCCTAAATAATTTGAATTTGGTTACTCAAAGCAAGTTCAAGGTTACAGGTGTTCCTATCTTTTACTAATCAGCTCCAACACATACTCATAAAGCTTGAAATAAATTACAGTCTTACCTGTAGTGTACTTACATATACCTATTATACTTGAACTCATTTATGTCTTCAACAAAAAATAGGGCTACACACTTTTCCATAGATAACGATTATGAAAGGTGCTGATTCTTATTATCTGGAGGCTTTAAAACAACACATACTGTCACCCTCCAGTCTACATCCAATATACATGTCTATTCCTGTCTAAAATAACTATGGCTTCATTTCAACCACCAAGATTCAATAGCGACGTAAACGTTAATTCAAACCATTACTCTGTGGGGTTGGTGTGGGAATTGAAGAGAAATATGATGTCTTATACAGGAGTAGACTTTGGGACTCATTTATCAATCATTAATAAAGTTGTGTGTAAAAGTTTTTGTAGGCCAAGCTGAAAATTCCTGACAGATAAAAGAAAAGGTTCTGTAGGGCTGATTTTCTTTTTCTGTTCATGTGCATGTGTTGATAAATGCCAATCACCCATAAATTGCCAGGCTTGTTGATGGCACAGCTAATTTACATTTAGTGATGTCTACAAAACTCCACGAAAGGCAAAGTTCACAGAGGGCTGAATGACAAAATGATGACCAAATATTGAAAGTGTACCTTCTTCCAATAATGCAGCTCAGCCAATGCAGCGCATTGCCTTCCACAGGCACAGACTCACTTACAGTCTTCCTCTTATCCTAGGGTGCCATTATTTTTGTCCTAATTGAGTGGCTTGTCTTATTTGTCTTAATTTATGTATAAAATATATTATGTCTTCATATATTTGATTTTCATTAAAAGTTATTAATATAAAAGAAACAAGTTTCACAGATATTTGTGCAAGTGAAATAAATTGGCTATTTAAACTATTTAAACTACAGAGCATAGTCTGTTTAAAAAAAACCTCATGCCAGTTCTATGGTTTGAAGTATATCAGTCGAGGTTCCGATTAGTGTGCCTCCTTACACACAAATTTTCGCAAACTCAGGAGTTTTTCGAAACTAACTGTATTTTCACTGACACAACTTTACTAGTATAAATGTACTTTTGAACAATTTGCAACTAAATTGTTTGCATCTAGCTTGATAAATGAGGCCCATTGTTTGCTTAAATGAAAACTTTCATCAGAGTGCCTGGCTACTGCACTTCTCTCTTTAATCCATGGATCAGTTGAAGTTATATAACTCAGCTGAAGTTATTCCTAACAGAAATAATTAACTAGTTTATTTAGCTTGCTAGTTACTAATACACAAATTATTGCGCAAACTCAAAGATGATAGTAGCATCAATTCACAAATGAACTGTATTCATATGAACACTACATTTTAACACTATATTCACTGATCTTACATCTTGGCTTTGTTAATTTCACTTTTTCCAGTTAATTATGAATTTTCCAATCAGAATGTCAGAATATTCAAGAAAGTAAACATACTTGTTTCTTGTGCTATTGAAATTGAATAATCAGATACACTTTACTTAAAATCTAATATTGGGGGGGGGGGGGGGGGGGGGGGTATTAACCGCAGCCATTCCTAATGTATATTTTTTCCCCCTATTGAAAGCAAATTCACAGCCAAATCTGATGCTTCATCCACCATTTTATCACGTCAAAACATGTAAGTCTTATTTGTAGAACACATTAACATGGCTAGCTACTTTGTCGACTTGCTGTTTGAATCTCACGGCTCATGTTTTAACATAAATATAGTGGTGTAATAAAGTTAAAACGTAGGTAAAGAAGAGATATACAGGTCATCGGTACAATTTCAGAGATAGCACTTGTTCCATGAGTTGAGTATGTCTTGCTTCGTCACTTCTGCAATCACATGAAAGCAGTATTTAAGGTTTACAAATGGCACTATTTTCCAAAGACACATTTTCTAACTTGCCTTTGTTATTGGCATCTATAGTTATTTGATAGATAAGGGAATTAAGGGACATGTGTGAAATTTTAAATTTAAGTCATATTTTGCTTAGGACCCCACAAAAACTAGGATTGGGACTGTTTCCACCACAGGGACAAAGCAAAGCACACTTTAGGGTGCAAGATTTAGGGAACCTTTTTATTTTTTCTTGTTCTAAACATATACTCTTAAATGCATTAGCAGGTAATGTGATTTGCAATCATTACATATTCATATAGCACCAAGCTTTTGCATTTGTTATTTCTAAAATGGCATTCTCTATCTTGACAGTTTTCTGACTGATACTGAGTGAGACAGCATCAGAGATTTTCACAATTTAAAAATTTCATCCTTGACTTGTCTTTGTGAACTTACGTAAACGTTTATGTCAAATGTGACTTCAAATTTCTTTGATCCATGATTATAATAATAAAAAGCATGGCTTATATGAACAATCTATAAAGAATGGGGCCCAGGAAAATGCCACGGAAAATATACAAATATTTAGAACATCTTTTTTTTTAAAAAAAATGTTTTTAAATAAAAATAGAAAATTTGGCAGATGAGGATTTGATTTATTAATAACAAGAAGGTATTGATATCTGCCCAACTAACTAATGATAGCTGGAAAACATGGCAAATCTAATACAAGAATGCACAGCATGATGACATTCACCAAACTGAATCTACATTTCACTTAAGTGTCATTTTAGAATCTTTAAGATGGACCTTAGGAGTAACATTGAATTAACATTCAGATATTTTTCATCTTCGTATTGCCTCCTGATCTTAAGATTTTTTTCTCCTTTAATAGGGACATGCAATATGTACATTACAGATATTCGGAAGATGACACTTTTATTTTCTGTACTTCCTGTAAAAAAAACATGCCGTAAAACAAAAAAATTTTTTTTTTGGATTTATGAAGATTTTAACTTCATAGTTTTGAGAGGTATAATGAACAAAATGCATGAAGTCTGTTTGTAAGCGATTTAATTTTGAATTCATTGTTTTTATAAATTTAATAGAAAAAGATTTTTTTTTTTTTTTTTTTACCTTGAATGTGTGTAATAGCCTTGTGTTGCTTGTAGGCACTTTATATAATAGAATGTTAATGTCCACTAACTTATCACCTTCTCATGACACTAAAATTAATGTTTAGTGACAGATGGGTTTAGGTCAGGAGCAAAGGATGTAGATCAAAAAATGCAGAATGTTTGTAGCTTTGTAGAATATACTTTGAATATCTTTAGAGTCAGCACAACATATGGGGACTGTCATGAGTTTTTCCTTTAGAAATAATTCCACCTCCTGGAGATGTACCTTCCTACAAAGTTCTTCAGGGTCTTCTGAAGATGGAGTGAGAGCAGGGGCTTAGGTTTTGGGCTAAACTGTGTAGGAAGGTAGTGCTTTGGGAGTTGAATGATTAACCACTAACTGTTCAAAAACCACCATGCACAGTGTGTTCCATAAAATGCGACTCCCAGGTCAAATCAAGAAAATGTAAACTAAATAAAGAGCAGCTGTGATTTTATGATGCCTGTTATCCTGGGTCAAATCAGTCCCAATCCATTTTTGCCTCTTTTTTTTTTAATGAGAAATTTCTCCTTGTAGTAACTTTTTCAAACAAGGTGGATCTCTCTTTTCCAAATTGGAGCTATGATCAACAACAAACAAACAAACAAAAAAGGCATGTTGGTCATTGTCTTATTTATTTATTTGTTTATTTATTTATTTAATCAGTATTTTATTTTTCTATGTCCACATTACATGGGCCTTCCTTTAAAAAAAATCTTATTTTCCACAGATTACTGAGATTCTGTGGAGATATCTACATGCCCTGACAAGTACTTGATTTGGACCTGGATTAACTGTCTTTGGTTAAAAAAAGAAAATCACTGAATATAGATAATAACTAGACATCAGGCAAAACTTTTTATCTACTTCAGGTGGTACGGGTGCTGAACTTAGGTTTGAAGAGAATCCTTTTTCTCAAGCTTGTTTTAACTCAGTAATCATGTTGACCAATGTACATATATAGCGAAAATATTTAAGTGACATTATTGATGTAAATGCAGATATATTAATAAATCACTATGGGGCAGTTTTCTGGGCACTGGATAAATGTAGTCTTAAGATTTGTGATTATGGTCTTAAGGTTTTATGACAAGGCTTAATCTCTGCCCAAAAAAACCCCACCATTGTATAATGTAAAATTATGTAATAGCTGGCATTATGGGATCCATTTATGTTACTTTCCAGTATCATTCTGCAATTTTGTATAACTGAACTTGAACACTGGCCAAGGGTGAAAGTTCATACTGATTACTCAGTGCTAACTTTACTCAGCACTGTACTGTGGAAACATGAGGTAGACATATGGTGCTTGGAAAATAAAAAATAAACATTTTGTTTGACTTCTAGATAACAAATAGCTAAGCCAAAGTCTCTGACTATTACATAGCTATATGACGTTTTAATTGCTAATCAATAAAATGAAGTTGGTTAAAGATTTTTCATATAAATGATGTGACTATTAATAAAATATAAATGACAGAAGTATGTGGAATTTTTCAATTGAGACCAAAATTTGTACAAATTATCTACACTGTCTACTATTCTATAGAAAGTGACTGTATGTGCTTTCACCCATGGCCTTGGTTTCTCTAAAGAGACAATCTGAAGACCACACTTTCTTCCTTTTTTTTGTTTCATCTCATTAAATAAAGATGCAAAGGAGCCAAAATCAAGAACAAACCCCTAAACCCTTGTTTAAGGTTCCTGTCTGTAAATATGGCACAAAATGCAATATGTAGATGTTTTGACATACAATTATTCCAAATCTGCAAAAGAGGTTTTAATAGAGAGCTGGAAGAATCAGAACAGTCAGAAAATAGGGCACTACTTTACAAAAAAGTAGACTGAGGCTACCTACCTCCCCCTTTTTGCTCTTTATATGGCAGGATGTAATGCTCAAATGAGATGCACTTTCTTTTCTCTACCTGATCCATCAGATTTACTTGTTGAAACTCACTGAAATCATGCAGTCATATGTGGAAATGACTGACTCAGTATATGAATGTGCAAAATTCAAGCAGTCTGGTTCTATGTGATTTCCTTTCCTTTACACTTTAAGAAAAGGTTAGATCGTTAGATTTGTAAAAACAAATCTAAATGTAGACTCAGCTATTAACATCAGACTTGTTTTCATGAAAAGGCACTGATCCTAAATTTAAAGTCCGTCGGCCTATACGTAGTTTACCTCTGCAGAAAATCCGGCGATTCTGGCAAGTCAGACCTTTAATGACAGGAGACATATATACATCTTTAGATATATATTTGTTTTTGACTGCTTTGCATTAATGTATTCAAGCTATCAGGGTACATTGTGTTTTCTTCCATTTGAAGGATGGCAGTGGACTCTTTTCACTCATCCTTTATGTTTCCAATCCAACGATTATTTATTTATTTATTTTGATATCGGAGTATATCACGTCACATAGCAGTACTGATATATGTTATATAGAAATGTGGAAGATCAAGTTAAATGATATTAACTCAGTTGCCTAAAACAATATATGTTTTAGGCTTCTACTCTGGGAATGCAAGGTATGTTCACAAAATGAATTATTGGGTTGTTTTGGGTGCGTAATTGTGGGATGTCTTTTGGAGGAGGTGCATTAAAAACTCAAATTATGTCCTCTGACAGAATATAAATGTAACTATTGTTCAAAATATATTTAAACCAATTATGATGGTGATCAAAATAAAAACCTTTACTAGACCATACTAAGTTTTGTTTGCTGTTTATGTTGCCAATATGTGCCTAATACACATTTGGTACCCACTCAAAAGCATTTTTTCCTTGTTTTTCTCATTAAGAGATCACAGAATAACATGCCTTACCACTTTTATGTAATAACTGAAGATTATGTATGCAACTGTAGTTCTGTGACTGACTGGCAGACAACCAAGGCACTTTACTTTATAACTACATAATAGTCATCACAGGGGCTAATAACATACCATAATATATTGTTCTTTTATTGATGAGAATTACTCATGGTTCTCATACTGTTCCCACTTGAAAATAAATATTACTCAATTTTTATAAGGTTTTCCATTTAGGAGAATCACCCAAGGTTTTGATAGTTTACTTTATTATGGGTAAGAATCACTTAAGGTGTTGCTTATTTAATTTATTACAGGATTTGTTCAAGCTGTTGAAACTGTCTTATTTAAGGATAAGAAACAATCACTCAAAGTGCTGATATAGGCTTTGTCTTCTCTATTCATGATAAGAATCCCTCAAGGTTCTGATACTGATCTCCACTTAAGGTGAGGCTCACTCAAACACCACATATTCAGTCAATCTGGTGAAGCTAGACAATGACCTGCATGTTGCCATTTCACAAATGTCTGCAAGTGACACTCCATTAAGAGCTGCCCAGGCGGTAGCCAAACGTTCATCAGATGGCATTTAATGAGGTTAATGGCATTTAACCTCATAACCCATATTCAAGTACTGTATACTTGTGAAATCACATTTTTATGTGATTACCCAACACACTAACCTGTCTTTAAAGAATGGAGCCCCTTTATGGTGCACCCCAAAGCATACAGACAGCTTGTCAGTGGCCTTGGCGCATTCTTATCTGCAAGGGTAGACAGATTGTTAAGTTTATTAATATACTGCTGCATCAGTATCTTTGGCAGGATTACTGGTTTCAGTTACATTTATGGCATTGGCCATATTGGCTTGCTGCCATATTGGCTTGTGGTCCAAGGAAAGACAACCAGTGAACCAGCGACAGGAGCGAAGGCTAGCCCGACTATCCGATCCCACAGAAGAGCTACTGTAGCACAAATTGCTGAAAAAGTTAACGCAGGCTATGATAGAAAGATGTCAGAACACACAGTCCATCGCAGCTAGCTTCATGTGGAGCTATGCTCTGACCCAGACCTTTCAGAGTGCCCATGCTGACCCCTGTCCACTGCTAAAAGTGCCTATGGGCACATGAGAACTGGACCATGGAACAGTGGGAAAAGTCTAATAGGGCACATTTGGGCAACAAGAAACACCTGTCAGTCACATAACTTGAAAAAAATGGGTGGGTTCAAACAAACTGTGCCATGTTCTAATTGAGTAACCCATCTAGAAGTAAATATCAGGAAATGAAAGCTGAAATTATACACTGTCTCATTCATCTTTTGATCTCAAACACAAACACAAAAAGAACTGGCCTTGCTCTTCCAATACTTTCAGATGATACTGTATTATTGTATTTAATGGTCAAAAATGGGGAAAAAAACAATTGAAAATGGAGACCTATTGGGGAAGAAATCATGCTTTCCCATGCTCAGAGGAGGAGAAGCAGACAGAACAGATAATGGGGTTGCCAGATTGGGTATAGGTGATAATATTATGTGGATACAAAGATTTTGGACATTGGGTCTATGATGTACAGAACGATTCCTATTGTAAGATATGCATATTGCAAAGATTGGGAGAGGAAAAGGGGACTTTGTCTGTGCATTGTCTGTACATGGTAAAGCACTCATGGTAAGACTTAATCTTTTCCAATACTGAATTTTTTTTTTTTTTTAGCTAGATTCAAGTCTTTTGTGTGGATTTTGAAATGTAGTTGAGCTGAAACTTTTGCTGAAACCTGGAAACCATGGTTATTGATATTAGCTTTATGGTGTTCATCTTGCACACAGGAAATGCCTGCTGTATCAAACACAGTTGAACCAAGGTATGTCTAAAACAACTCATTATGAACTGTTAGACTGCATGTTGGATGTCTATGTTGTAAACTCTCAATTGCTTATAAATGGATTACTCTAAATGGGATCGCTAATGGGATCACTATTTAGTAGCTTATAGCATAGTAGCAAAAATCATAGCATTAGCAGAGCCACATCACCCTGCAGGTCTCCCCTGATGTCCCACTGAAGCTAAGTAGGTTTGAGCCTAGCTAGTACCTGGATGGGAAACCTCCTGAAAAAAACTAAGGTTGCTGCTGGAAATGGGAGGCCAGCTGGTGGTGCTCGACCTGTGGTCTGTGTGGGTCCTAATGCCCCAGTATAGTTACACAGGAATGGTCTACTATACCATATATAATTATATACACTATACTGTAAAAACAGCAGCGTCTTTCTGAAGAGATGTTAAACCTGACTCTTTGTGGTCATTTTTCAATTTTTTTTGCAGAAAACTACTTGAATTGGTGAAATTGTTTTGCAGTCTTTCGCAGTGATGTTTGTTTCAAATGCACCCTTTTAGCTGTACTCATGTTCGACACACATGAATCAAAGAGGGCTTAATGCACATTTTGATGACGTCACATGATGCATCTTGGCCCATATCTGCGGTTCGCAGTAATTTTGAAAATTACAAAATTGTATTATCAGGTATGCTATTATTCTACAGTGATTTAAAAGGGTGTACATTTTAAGAGTCTGTAAGTGGGTGGGGTGACAGCATAACTGCAGTGAGTGGAAAAAAGTATGCATAAACTTTTTTTTGTTATTTAATGTACTTCCAGTGTATATACTGTATATCCACATCAAATATACACACAGTGTATTTTGACTTAGCACTTTTATATTTATATATATATATATATATATATAAATTAAGTATTACTTTAACATTTACTATAACATAAGCATAAACAGAGACCCATCCATTCATGTTCTGTACCGCTTAACCTATACAGGGATGCAGGGAGCCTGGAGCCTATTGGGGCACAAGGCAGGGAACACTCTGGACAGGGTTCCAACCCACTGGATGGCACAAGCTCTCTCATTCTCTCGTACACATGTACACACACACACACACACACAAAATGCACAATATAGAGATCCCTATCAGCCTATAACACATGTCTTTGGACTGGGGGAGGAAACCAGAGTAAACCTCTAAAGCATGGGGAGAACATGAAAACTCAGGGCAGAGGCAGGAATCGAACCCCCAATCCTGGAGGTGCAAGGCAAATGTGCACTAAATTGCCAACCAAATAAAAACGACCAGCATTAGTACTTTGTCGCAAAGCTGTTGTTGGCAGTTACAGCTTCAAGACGTCTATGGTAAAAAGCAATTCTTTTTTTTATAAGCACAGATCAAGAGCTTCAGTTAATGTTAAGCTGAAACATCAGAATAGGAGAAAAAAAGTGATCTCAGTGTCTGGTTGGTGCCAGTCATGGTGGTTTGAGTATTGGGATTGAGTACTGAGTACTGGGATTTTTACACACAACAGTCTCTAGAGTTTACACAGAATGGTGTACAACAAACCAAATAAACAAACAAAATAAGTGGTCAAAGGAGAAAATACAGATGGATCAACCTGACAGGAAGGCTACAATAACCCAAATAATCGCTCTTTACAACAGTTGTGAGCAGAAAAGCATCTCTGAAAACACCATTTTACCCAAACATAAATACATTACTTTAACAATATTAAAACAAATGCTGTGATATGCATGTCTAATAGGAACTACTATTGCATACCTTTAAATTAATCTTACTCTAATCACTCTAATATCAGTATCTGGCAAGTAAAACTACAAGTGTCTGCATAATTGACATTGGGCCTCTTTTATCAAGCTGGACAACAGATCATACAGCATTTACACAAGAAATTCGGAAATATGTTCGCATTCTACTCGTGCTCCCGAGTGTGTAATATAAACCTTGATTTGATGGACTTCAAATCATATCATTTGCATGTATTACGTCACATTTATATATGGAATATACTGTCAAGTTTACACTGCTTATTTTAATTACATTTACAGCATTTAGCAGAGGCCCTTATCCATAGAGACTTACTAGTGCTTTGGTGTCTCTATCAAAAACACATCCTCATGCTAGTTCACTAGGTCAGGGACCAAGAACACCATTGAGAATATTTTGTTAACCCAATTGTTTTATATTATTGACATTAATTAGAGAATATGAAAAATAAAGAAAGCAAGCAAACACAACCCTATAAATGAAGACAAATAAAATTCGTTCATTCAGTTGAATTATAACAAGAAAATGCACTGTATAAATGGACGTCCTGGTCTTTCTGCGCATAGCTGTAAACTAATGCCTCAGATGATGAAAGATGTTGCACTCACTTACTATTATTAATATTATATATTATTAAATATTTTATTGCCATGGAAGTGAGTCAAAATAGCTCCCACTTTGGCCTTTTCAGCCTGTTTATGTCATGAACTTGAAATTTTAGGCAGCTTTGTGGGTATCACGAAATGCAAATGAGCTGTATCGGGAATGCGCTTTGCACTGTACGAGTGATCAGCGTAAGCATGCGAGTACTCAGAGTTTCAGAAAATCAGCGTTTCCAACACTTTTGTAAATCCGGCAGAAAATTTACACACATATTTACACACAACATTACTAAAAGATTGATAAATGAGGCCCAATGTTGCAAAATATCCAAAGACATTCAGAATAAATTTTTTTTTTACAAAATATGCTCAGCTGTACAGTCTAATAATGGGCCTCATTTATCAGTCTTTTAGTAAAGTCTGCTTAATGTTTGTGAGAGCCAAAAAGAACAAAAATGTTCCGCAGTACATTAAAATATTTTCAGAATTTACAGGATTTTCATGAATACCAAATTTCTTGTGTAAACACTCAGTACAAACAGTTAAGTAAATCTGTTTGTATCCAGCTTGATAAATGAGGCCCAGTGTCAATTATGCAGCCAGTTGCAATTTTACAAGTTTGCTAGACATTTTGATTAATACATCCTAATTAGATCAAGTTGGCTACGTCTTTGCAGATCAGACTGACCTGCACTTGAAGTTTCTTTATAAATATTTGTTATTTTACTGTATTTTGAAGCAACTTTTTGGAGGGCTTTTCTTTTTCATGCCTTTTCCCCCTCTGCTCCAACTCACTGCTTTTTCTGTGCATCTGTTCCACATTGCTTTTATTTACAGAAGCTGCACAGAGATGAAGTGAATGACGACCAATAGTGTTGAAAGACCCGTGAGTCATGATTTATCAACCAATCACAGTCCAAACATTATTTCAAGCAGTGCAGGCAGCAAAAAGAGCAGGCCAAATCAAGACAGGACAGGCCACCAAGATTTCTCCCAAACCTCCTCATAGCCATCTGGGCCTGGGTGCAGTTCATTGCTTATTTTTGGTGTGTGTAACTTTCGTTTCAGCTGCTTTCAGGTTGTCCTGCAACTCGATTCAAGTGCCTGCTGGTTTCTTTCTTACCTTTCCTTATCATTAGTTTGAGAGCATGTTGTGAAATCTTGCATGGTGAAGATTAATTATGGTTCCATGAACTTTCCTACTGCACATTCCAATTTTTTCTTTTTACTAATTAGGATGCTTGAGATCTTTGCTATGGCTCTGTAGATTTTTCAAGGATTGCTTAATAACATTGTCCCTGAGAACTTTAGGAAGCGCCTTCACCAAGATTGGTACTACTTGAGTGAGATCTTCACATCTTGTATAATGATCCCACCATTTTTTGCAGCATTTATATCTAGAACTTTATTTTATATCTAGATTTATTTTATGTAACCCTTAAAAAAACCCCCAAAAAAACAACAAAAAAACCCTCACAATTCTTTTACACATCTGGCTGGAGATATCTTACTTGGCATCCACACAACAGGGTAGCAGGCACTACAGTTATCCCCTTGATAGCATCCAATATTGCAATATAATGTATATTATAATGTTTTTTAACCCTACTATCCAGCCACTCCTGATATCTATTGTTAAAAGTGGCATACAATCCAGTCCGTACAGGATTCTGTAGTTTTGCTGTGATTTTTGAGGCCATAAATGCTTGATTGTGCTTTGACTTTTTTGTGATCTAACTTTTTTTGATGGAAAACTACTTAAATTTATTAAACTGTTTTGCACTGTCTTGTGCAGTGATATTTATTAGTAAATTTGACTTTTTAACTGTACTCGTTCAACGCATGTGAATCAAAGAGGGCTTTGGTTGAATGCATGCTGTGAGGGCATCACATGACGTGTCTTGGCCCAAATCTGCAGGCCATTGATGATGTGGCTTTAATTGGTTTTAGTTTTATTCTAAGCCTGGAGAGTGGCTTGAACAAGCATCAACACACAATTGCAGTTTTTTGCAGCACTAGATATTCAGCCCAAGCACACAAAAATAAATAAATAAATTTTGTATATATATATATATATATATATATATATATAGAGAGAGAGAGAGAGAGAGAGATTTTTTTTTTTTTTTTTTAAATAAAATAAAAGGAATGGTGCTTTACATCAAATTCACCATCCTTGTCCACTGGTTTAATTTCATTTGTATGAACACTTTCACCCAGCTGAAATGAAAGCCTTAAGGTGTTAATATTCTGTAGAATTGAAATGCCCAGAAACATCTTGAAATAAAAGGTAATTTCTACTTCTGCCATTTGTGACTTTTTCCTTTTATTGCTAACCGTAGAGCACATATAGGGGGAAAATATTGTGGCTTCGTTCTCAGCATTTAAGAAACATGAAAAGTATTACTTTCTTAGAATTTGTAATTTGGTTCAAGTTGTCCAAGGATGCAATTAGGCTGCTGCCAACAGGAACTCAATTTTAAAAGTCTGAACTAAGTTGGACCAGCTTGCAGTGTTTAATCTATGCATGAGAAGTGAGACACTTTCTACCGTAACACTTTTTACATGTGCTTCAGCATACCTAAGACATCACATTGTACTCACTGTATTGATCTATGGATAAATTGGGATTCTGTGGTAGGAGTACAACAACAAGGGGGGGAAAAAAGCCACATTCATTTAATAGTTTTAGCATTTCACATCATTTTAATTTGCATTTTATATTTTTTCCATTCCTGTTGCACTTCAAATCTAGAATATTCTGAAAACGTGCACAAAAAAAGTTTTAGGTTCTCCTTTACAAAATAAAAATTTTTTTAACCAAGCAAACTGAGAAAAGAGGAAACTAGTGTTACTTCTAGAATGATCCTTCTAGTTGATTAATCAGTCACACCATATAAACAATGAGTCAGTTTGGAATCCTTTGCAGGCTCCCCACCCCAGTAGGTTAAAAAAAATATTCTCTCTGTTTAAAAGAAATATTAAATCAACTTATCACATCAGTAATATTTATCAATTTATCAGAAATGTCTGACACGCTCTTGCCCATCCCTCTATCAAAATGGCCTTCGGCTTCTGGTGAAAATAGTAAACAGGAATGACAAGATATTTGACCAGCAATCAACAAATACACTGCAGCCTTCAATCCACTGAAATACTTCACAAATTGGGTGACACAAGGTAAGTAACAAAGGGGGAAACAAAGGACAAAATAACCAGGAAATGCGTGATGGAGCTTGTCTGCACAAAAACATCCAAACCCCAGAAATTGACAGTTTCCTGGATATAAATTAAAATAAATAGACAAATTTGTATGGTACACTGAAAAAGCTGTGAACTTATTAGTTTATGTTATTAGTTCCCCCATATGTTTGGTAAGAAAAATCTCAAAAATCTTAAAAAAAAAAAAAAAAAAAAAAAAAAAAATCTCATCAGATTTTCCCAGAACTTTTAAATCATATTGTGTACAACAGGATATGTTGAAAACCAAAGTGTTAAAAACTATACGCAAAAGGGATTTTAAAAACATGTCCATGAAATAAATAAATAAAATACCTATGCATATTAACTTCCAGAAAATATATTTATGAAGCACAGCCTGCATGGGTGAGGACAAAAGCTGGGTTGAGAATACTTGGTTGCTTTTTTTTTTTTTTTTTGCAGAAAGTGAGTGCACACTTGTGTTTGTGTGTATGTGTGCGCGCGTGTGTATATAGGTAGCGGGGGTGGGGGTAACTGGCTAATGGTGATATGGCGGCGTACATGAAGCTCAGTTTGTAGCCAGTCCTGTTGCCTCAGAAGAAAGTCTGTAAGACAAATCAATGAAACATTTAGCTGTTACACCAATAAAAGTGTAAACTGAACACACACACACACATGCGAGTGATGCTGAGTGCTATGTAAATATACACAATCCTTGTTCCTAACCTAACTATTCAATTACAAGCTTTAAACGGCCTAAATATTTCACGGATACATCACTAGGTGATTAAAAAGCATGTTATGGATGAGAGGCTCACCGACCTCTGCATCTTTTTAAACTCCTACTCATGCAATGTCACGGGGCAGCGTAACACATTGAGAGGAAAGCGCTATGTGCCCCATTTTGCATGCATGAGCTACAGGAGCTGTGAGTAACAGTGGAGGAAGAATATTCCACCCTGACAGCACTGCCAATTTTGCTCTCTTGGTTCCCAGCCACGGAAGGCTATGGCATGGCCAGGATTCAAACTTGCGATCTCTGGATGACAGGACAAGCGCATTTCTGTTGCACCACCCTCAATTTAAGCCTGTTCTGCATGTTTACTATTCATTCGGGCAATTATTATAAGAAAAGTTTACCGAGTCTGCCAGTATGTCTATATTCTAATGTAAAAAAATGAAGTCAGCATATGCTGCGTGTGCATGCATGTTACCTAGCATTGATGAGGTATTCAGCCAAGCTGATGCTGGCTGGGGAGCCAGTGATGGTGACTTGGCGGTCGTTGGAGCCTTCAACAGGATTGGCAATCTTGATCTGAGCTCCTGACATCTGGCGAATCTCATTTATCTTGGCACCTTGACGGCCAATGATGCAGCCAATCAACTGCAGAGAAAAGCATTTGACTGCATTGATCAGGATCGGGACTTTTAATGAAATGCTAGTCAATATTCACACACATGTACACTCATTAACTCACGTCATTTGGAATGGTCAGTTCATGAGAGCCGGTCTGTGTGGTGGCATCCATGCCAGCTGTAAAGGGACAAATATACATTATTAATAACAACAGAAATAAAATGGCATTTGCTATTTGTAATTGTACTACACATGCCTTTCAAGTTTCATGAAAATCCATTCAATCGGTCCTGAGTTACAGCTTTTGAGTAAACCAAGCTCTGTCCGAATCGGACTGACTGGTGTGTGGCGTCCATGTTTACAAGCGGCAACATTTTTGATAGCGGTTCACAAGGGTTTGTTAAACAAAAGACCAGAAACATGCTTTTCTGTCTGTGTATGTAGAAGTGAAGTGCCAATTGTGCCATCTTGCAATTTTCATATTCTGTTTTCACAAAGGCTTCATTAGCAAGTGCCCAGAAACCCAACTGATTAGTTTAGAGGTAATAATGTAACCCCAAAGTACAACAACGCATTTAGCTAGTTAAGTAAGTCAATAATCAATACAGAGAACAAGAGAACAGTTTAGCCGCATTATTTATCCTCCCCTTATAATGTCTTATGTTGCAAGACTTAACCTAACATGGTTTTGCTTGTACAGTGCACAAAACATTTAATGTGGTCATTCTTTCATCTTCTTGAACTGCTTTACTCTTGTGTCAGTTAAGGTGGTTTACTTTACTAATGTGTGTATTTTTAGGAATATAACCAAACAAGATTTTTTTTTTTTTTTTTTTTTTACATGCATGAGCAGGTGCAAATAAAAAAAAACTGCAGGAGTGAGTGGAATTGGTCAGAATTATTTTAGGGTAGGAGCGGATTTAAAGTTTCATGTCATCCCCTGCAAATAAACAGTTCCTCCTGCTGGCTCTAACGCACATTTGTGTTTGACACTATAGAGAAACTGAGAATCAGAAAGCAAAAGATCAGCTGGATATTTCCATCACTAGTGCTACTTCAGTTTATGGTGCAGCATCAGCTGAAATGAAAACTTTGTATCCATTAAATATTTGTAGCAGTTATGATTTTCACAATCACTGATATTTGTGGGAATGGCACTGGTTTAATTTATGCTATGATTACAATACAAATGCATGTTTATAATAATCTTAAGATCACTACTGGTATTTCCAGATTATATTCAGTAAACCTCCATGCAAGAGCAGAGGTTGTTGTAAAATGAAAAGTGTTGTGGAGTGGTTGAAACATGCCACATGTGCAGTGACGTAGTGGTGTTGCAATTGTGTATACCTCATACTAAATAGTTTTAAATCTTCAAATGAAATACAACATAAAACAAAAGCAACCTGAGTAAACACATTGCAGTTTTTAAAAATTTTTTTTTTTACTGAAGCCAAAAAAAACCCAAAAGTTATCCAACATCTACAACATTTCTGGTAGAGTGCAAAATTCATGTATCCCTCAATTATTGCAAGGTGCCCAGGCCCTAAAGCAGCAAAGCATGCTTGGGCTGCACAATTAATTGAATATTGTTCTCGATTACGATTTTGACTGTGCACGTTTACATGAACATGATTGACTGCGATATTGACATTTAAAGTTTGTCTTCCGCTCATAGAAAACTCTGCTGCATATCAAAATCAAGCACTTCCTAAACTTACAGCCAGTCACCATAGAGTGGTGCAGGGATGACGTCAATTTGTATGTCAAAACCCGGAAACGAGTTAGCATTTTGGTTCCATCGTCCCAAAGTCAATGGGTTTTTTTAAAATGGGATTTTGATTAAAACCCTGAAATAAGGTCTGTGGTGAACACAAGCCCAAAATATTTTCACGTTTTATTCTACAAAAAAAAAAAAAATTAAAAAAAAAAAAATTATATATTATACATACATACACATATATATATACATACACATATATATATATATATATATATACACACACACACACACACACACACACACACACACCAGTAATACCCCACTCGTGAGTTTAAAAAAACAAAACAAAAAACAAAAAGTTTACATGTATTGAAAAAGGTGATTGTTAACATGTTGCTAAATGGGACTACAGAAGTTGTTGGGGACATTAAACGTCATCACGCTGAACCGGAAAAATCTTTGTAAATAAACTGGTTCAAGTGTGCTGTGCCCCCCCCCACCCAAAAAAAAAACCAAAACGTGGATGGCCCACAGAGTAAATCTGTATTATGGAAAATGCTTTTAAATTAAGTTTGGAAAAGTTAGAAGCTTGGTGATTGTGACAGTGACTACGTTTACATGGACAGCAATAATCTAATTACTGACCTTATTCTGAATAAGACAATATTGTATTTAAGTTGTTTACATGAGTTGCTTTTAGAATATTCCTTTCATGTTTTACATGTTATAGAACATAGATCGATTAACGGCACACGTCATTTCGTCCCCACGCCAAGCTGTCCGGCGTTCCCTCCAGAATTTCACATATCAACATACAGTTTGTGTTCATTATGGTACCGTATACAGTTGAGTGTTTTTATTTTTAATTTTACGAAAGCTTCAAGTGCAGTTAATTATTTGTCATGGTATACATGCAAATAGATGACTGCTTGAAGCCTTGGGCTGCGTCCCAAACCACGTACTTACCTACTGTATAGCCGAAACACATGTATTTTGCCTACTATATAGTAGGTAAGTACATGGTTTCGGATGCAGCCGTACTCTCCTGTTTGCCGTCAAACGGTTGCACACTCCTGTGTGTGTACACGTGTCCTGCCGCAACTCGAAAAAAAGTTTTTGAGGTGTCCTGCGGCGAAAACTCCCACATGACGTTATTAGTGTGATTAAGGTGTGTACATGTCTAATGCACGTCGATAATGCGACTAAAACAGGAATACTCCACGTCTTAATTCGATTTGTGTTTAATTCGAGTATGACTTTAATCGGATTAAGGTAATTAAAAAATGCTGTTTACATCGTAGTTTCTTAATCAGAGTATTGTCTTAATCGGGTTAATATTGGATAACTGTTGTCCATGTAAACGTACTGACTGAAGTCGAGTGACCGTTCATTTATAGCACATGGTAAGCGTTTTATTTCTGGCGATTGTATTTAGGCTTCAAACTTCATAAAAGTTGTGTTAATTTGTAAAATTTATCTTGAATGGACAATACGTGTTAGTATTGTAAACTTTTGTGATCACAGTTTATTTTTTTGCAATAATCCAAAAGCCTATGGGAAAATCCTATGGGGTTTTTGTCGAGGGAACCGGTGTGATGCTAACTTCCGGGTTCCGGGAGAAAATGACATCATCCTTGCACCACTCTATTAGGTAATTTGGCTGCATCTCTCCTCCAGTAAACACTCTTATTGCCTTTTCTGCATAGGCCTGAATTGTTTTAATTTGGTTGCATATTGTTATATTTGATTGCATATTTTCATTTGGTTGATGGCATTTTTATTTTTTACTTATCCTATATTTTGGCTACAATTTTATTTATATTTTGCTTCCACGAGATGATGCACTTCAAGGACGAGTCTAATTTGATGCAAAGATTTGTACATTAGCAGGAATGTAGCACAACATGGAGGTGAAGGCAGCAGTCTGTTTGTTTAAATGTGAAAGTGCAATAAAAATGTTGTCCCTAAAATCAATGAATAATCATGATAAATAATAGTGATCTCAATATTGATCAAAATAATTGTGATTATCATTTTGGCCATAATCGTGCAGCCCTACACCATGTTTGTCCATAGGTATGATGTTCATTTTGTCTAATTCTGTGTTTGGTTTACGCCAGATGTAACGGGACACCTGTCTTCCAAATAGTTCCACTTATGACCCATCAATCCACAGAACATTCTCCCAAAAGGTTTGAGGATCGCCAAAGTGTTTTGGCAAAATTCAGACAAGCCTTAATGTTCTTCTGGGTTAGCAGTGGTTTTCGCCTCATCTCTCATCCATGGATACCATTTTTGCCCAGTGTCTTCACACTACTGAGAAAGCTCTATTTAAGCGTAGATTTGATTGAACAGGGTTTGCAGTAATCAGGCCTGGTTGCGTCTAGTCCAGCTGAACCCCATTATGAATGCAGTTTCATAGATTTGGTAATTAGGAACTACTGGGGCAGATACATTTTCACATGGGCCCAGTTGGTACTGGATAACTTTTTTTGCCTCAATAAATAACATTATAATTTAAAAACTGTATTTTGTGTGTACTCAGGTTGCCTTTATCTTAGATTTTGTTTTAATTTCTGAAACAATTTAGTATGAGATATACACAAAAACACAAGAAATCAGGACAGGGAAAATATTTTTTCCACAACACTGTATGTGCATATCAGCCATCAGTTTATGACCACTAACGTATTTTTAGGTTTGACTGATGGATTGCCACATTTGATACACTTACAAAACAGCCAACGAATAGCTTTGAACATGGCCTCTGTGTATATGCGCTTGAATGCATGTACGCCACATTGTAACCACATGTTTCTTGTCTCTGCAAATACTCACCAGTGAATCCCTGGCTACTTGGGGCCAGAGGAAACGGACTTTGCTGCATTGCCAATTGGTGAAGTTTAGTGAGCTGTAAAGGAAAAAGAAAAAATTCCTGGCTTACAGAACAAACAAACAAAAAAACCTTTCTACTGATTAAAAATTCATACCAAGAAAACAAGTAATTTCTAATCTCCAAAATATATTAAGGATTTGTCTTACATCAGGTTGGGGAATGGCATGCTGTCCCTGCACCGCATATGCCTAAAAGAATAATCAAATATGACTTTCAAGACAAATTAATTTGCTATAGTGATAAATAAATAATCTGGAGCAAATTCCTTAACAGCAACACTAACCTGTCCTCCAGCAAAGATAACAGGCGAACCTGAGGGTTTGGGTCGATACGGGATGGTGACACCTTTAGGGGGAGACTAAAACGACAGAGAGAGAAAAAACCATCATTAACAATAGCATTTCTATAATTGTTAAAACAATAAATCGGATGCCATCACCATGCAGTAATTATGGGTGTGAAAGCCTAAACAAACCACAATTTTGTGTTGTACTCTCCCATTTTAGGAATTAGTATGTAGTCACTGGCTTTCCACTGTGCTTCATTTTTGTGCTTTTTAGGCATGCCTAAGTTCCTTCAATTACATGCATGCGAGTTGTAATAACTACAAACTAACTACACACAGTCATTAACAATGATAAATCACTATTTGCACTACTCGATTATGTTTTATTCCTCATGTCACCTCGTGCACAAGCCAACTTACTCCTACTACTATACTATTTGGACCACACGGTCAAACAAAGTGTGCGTCACATGCCGGTCCATATTCTATTCTATTTACATGTATACTACACATTATATTTTTTGTTTTGTTTCCATTTTTATATACTTATCCTATATTTTCCTTATTTATTGTATATTAATACTTCTCCATTTGCAACAGCACCACTGAGCCAGATTAAATAACAGTGTTATTCTCTTATTAAGGTGATTTATCAAGTTATTCATCAAGTTATTGTTGTGGGTGAGGATGCGTGTATATTTAGAGCTACTCTTCACAGTGTGAATGCAGAAATAGAAAAGTCTAAGTGTAATTGTGGGTAAACTGATTATGAGGCACTCCCATCCCACTTACTGTCACTCATGTCAGCATATTTTACAGTAATTGCTAACTATGATGCAGACAGGTGACCTGGAAATGTAAAGTAAAACCGTGTGACAGTACAGTATGGTACAGCTAAAGTGTGATTGGGATGAATTGAATTTGGCGTGGACAGAGAATGTGTTCAAGAGCTGCAGGAACCTCTTTGCTGAGAGTGAGGAGTGGCTCAATAGTGCAATTTTAGTTGATCTCTGCCAGCAACTCTCCCCACTTTTGGTGAAGCCAAAAAAATGCACCAATAGCATCCCCATGTACACCCAAGCTCTTTCTACTCTTGGGTTTGACAATTCTGGCATTTCCCAACTGCTTAAGAGACCTTTTGAACCATACAACCATAAGCAGATCTGCTTTTGTTGCTTTATTTAAAATGCGTATGGCCATGCACAAGCAGGTCAATTTAGAAAGGTATAGGTTTTGTGCACATCCAGTGGTTACAGCTGTGTGAACAGGTGTGAAATTTTCTAGCACATACGGGCAATTCTTACATACAGCACTAGAACTTGTTCTATGCACACTTTGATAAACAAGACCTCAGATCTTTAAAAAGATCCATTGTCAACCTGTTTGTAAGGTTGTAAGGTATCCATTGTCAACCTGTTTGTAAGGTATTGAAGAAAATGTGTCTACAAACACCATGACAAATTTTCTGTGAATGAATCCTCCCGTCACACCATAAAAAGGTACGAGTGTTTACCTCCAGCATGACAACACAGATTTGTTTGACACACTCGATGATGGAGAGCGGTGTCCCAGCAATGGTAATGGCTCTTTCAGTGGAGTTAGGCAGCATGTCCCCTGCCACCTGTACCTGAGCTCCCGTTGACTTGTCAAACAGAAGGAGGAAAAAAAACCTGACACATTATCATCTATCCAACTAACCAACATCAAACTATTAAAAGCATTTAAGTTGAAGCTTACAAAAATGCTATGCAATATAAAAACTACTGAAGGGTTAGTGGAATAGCAGAAGCAGCCGAACAAGTTTACACTTACCTCTCTGATCTCTTTGATCTTGCAGCCACCTTTACCGATAAGAGAACCACACTGGCTGGCCGGCACAACGATGCGCAGTGTGACAGGAGGCTTTGAGGTGGCTGTACTATTGGACATGGAGCTGCTAATATCCTAGAAAATGACCAGGGTGGGGGTGGGGGTGTAAGTCCGAGTTACTTCTAGCAGTAACGAAACTTAGTTTTAATACATACATTTCCCAGTAGTGAGGCAATAGCAGCAATCCTTTATATATAATTTTATGTGCATTTTAACATCCAAGTAGCAGAACAGCACTGCTAAAAACATCCATCATATTTTCTTAAACGTATACATTTTATACTCCATTAAGTTACGCATTTATTTTCAGTTCGTTGAAAGTAATTATCTTCAAGGCAATGCAGTGGTGCTGGTTTCTTAAGAGTAAGAGACGAAGCACGTATTTTTGTTAACTGAGTGTTTGGTGATCCAATAGCGACTTGTTTAGGATTATTTGCAATTGAGAGGAGATGTGATATCAAAAGTAGCTTTCATTCTAAGAAAGCTACTTTTGCCATGCAAGTGTAGTTAACTACAGTTTTAACGTGCAAATATCCAAGAATATTTGTTCAATGCTCAAAAGTATAACTAGGAGTTCTTATCGGTGGCCATCATAGAATTAATGATGGCCTAGCAACTAAATTTAGAACTGAGCAAATTAAACAGAAAGCTGCCACTGCCATTATTGTACTGCTTAGATGATTAAAATGACTTTCAAATGTGGCTTATTTATTGCCTGTTAAGTTGTTAACTTCCAAAATACCGTGGTTGTATATTTTTCTGCAGCTTTGTTTTTTTAAAGCAGACAAACCACGTGTACCACTTTGTGTTGCTCTAATCATAGTTTCATTCTCTACTTTGAAAATGTAAGGGTATAGGAATATGCACATGCAAATATGACATTTTTAGAGAGGTGAGGTCAATAAGGCTGAGAAGTACTACTGCACAGGAGCCTATCAGCGTATGCTATGTCAGTGTAAAGATCTACATGCAGTGACCGGTATTGCTTTTAATGTAAAAAACAAACGTCCCCTGATAAACAAAGTGCCAAAAGCAAACATATATAGATATGTGTAGAATTTGAGGTTATTAAAGGGTACCTCTTCGAGTTTATCAATGATCATGGAGAAGGCTTTAAAAATGGCAGTGGTGGGCCCTGCCAGGGTGATGATGCGCTCTGGGCAGTTCCCTTCCGAGATGTTGATGCGAGCGCCACTCTGAAAAGGAGGCAAGTGAGGTGCAAGTGAGCGAATTACCACCAGCATGTATTTAGGCCAGCAATTCAATGGAAATAATGTGCAATAACGATCACGCAAACTACTTGCGCTAATACAGAGACTGGAATTTATATACCAGTGCTTTAAACAAAACAGAAATACAAGCAACTAAACTGAATGTCTTGCATTAACCATAATGCTCACCTCTTCTCGCATCTTCTTCACTGATTCACCTTTCTATTGGAGAGAAGAAAGAAGAAAAAGAAGAAAAAAAAGGCCAGCCTTTATATAATGAGTATATGCAAGGTAGAGGTGCATTAATGACTCTAATAACACTACAAAGTAGGTTTGTGCAATAATGGTTTTATCACCCTTACTGTATATTACACTGCCATAGTATTATATAATCAAAGTAATATATTACCAGACCTGCCAACATTTACTCACTGCTGCTCTGGAATTTAACATCAAAGTATGCCAGTACACGTGACTGCTCAAAAACATGTCAAAAGAGCAGTCTTCCCCTAACACCCTCCGCCCACCCCGCCCTTTAGATAGGTGTGTGTGGGGGTATATATATATATATATATATATATATATAAAAATAAACAAAACACACACACACACACACACACACACACACACACAATTTAACTATTTATTAATGTGGCCGCTGAAAAACCTCGGGTAAAACACACACACCAAAAGAGGTCAAACGCAGCACTTTCGGTTTTCAGCCGGAAAAAAGATGAATATTTTTATGTTCAGTAATTAAATGAGCCGACAACGAAGTGTCAAATCTAGCATTATAAATAGTATAGTTTTTTTTACAGCCACACTGCAATTTTAGTTATGGCAGATGCCTTGAAATACTCTGAGCAGCAGAACAGAGAAAATGTTAATCATGGATATTAGACAAAAGACTTATAAACGGATTATATAGAAAACATAGTGCCATGTTTTTTGTGTTACATAAATATCCTCTATTCAGTTGAGTTTTCACAATTGTTGCTGCCAAACATTCTGACTGCACAGCTGACATTATTACACCCTCGCCTACTCTTTAAATCTGAAATGGTGGAAATGCTTGCTTTTCCGTTTTGTTTAAGGTTGTTGGTTCTGGACAATTAAACCATTTAACATGGATTTTTAAAAATGGAAAATCATGAGCAGGGATACATTATTTAAAAAAAAAAGAAAAAAAAACCCATCACAAAAGCCTGTTACAGGCTAATTTTCCTAGCCACATAGCTTTTTCATTCCTGTTGTCGCACAGCAGCTATGCTCATACTTGCATAGGAACAACGTTCATGAAATGTATCAGTCAGGTTTTAGACCTCATCATAGCACAGAGACAACGTTAGTTAAAGTAGTAAATGACCTGCAACTGGCCTCTGATCAGGGTTGTGTCTCATTGCTTGTGTTACTTGACCTT
>JANDJT010000190.1:11222038-11232758 GCA_024331685.1 Stegophilus panzeri | reverse complement strand
TCACTACTTTACATTGTAGCAAAGTGTCATTTCTTCAGTGTTGTCACATGAAAACATATAATCAAATATTTACAAAACTGTGAGGGGTGTACTCACTTTTGTGAGATACTGTATGTATTCTTTTGGAGCTAATAAAGTCCAACCTCAATTATAATTATAAACATTATACTATGAATCTTGGGACTTCTATGGTTTATAATGTACATTAATGAATGTAGAAGCTTAAAGAAACCTAGTAACCCCATCTTTTATTCCTGTGTCAATTAAAAACTGGAAATGTGAGAAACTACAAGAGCATATCTGCCATTTCCCTTAAACTGATTAGCTGCGGCATACACAGGCTGCAGTACCAATCTGAGCAGTGTGTGGGCGGCGCAGTGCGTTGCGCAGGCGCATGGCATCCCGAATACGCTCCACCTCCTGCTGGTAGCGGCGCCGATCATTCATGGCACCCTGTTTGGCATCCTTTAGTGCCGTCTCAAGTGCCCGAACGCGCTCAGCCGTAGAGCGAAGACGCTTCTCCAGTTTCGGAAGCTCACAGCGCAGATCTGCATTATCACGTACCAGCTGGAGAGGACAGGGATATGTGAAGAGGAATTTCAGAAGAGGCGATTAGCAGTAGAAGAGAAGAGCATCCAACATCCATGGTACACATTTATACTTATGAGTTGTTGTACATTACACACAAACATATTATTAGACACATATGATTATCCTCAAATCCAAATAAAAAGATTAAATTATTCACTGTTTAATTTAAACATTCATTGTACTGTATGTATGAAATCAAAACACGAGTTCATTGGTACATGCTTCTGTTACCTGTTTGTGAACCTTTGTAAGCTGGTCCAGGTTGTTTTCAAGAAAGGAAATCTTCTGCTTCTGGGTGTTAGACCCCCCACTATCATCAGGTCCAATTTCTGAACTCTGGCCAAAAATTGGATAGAGATAATAAAGAGAGGAGCAAAATACTTTATCTAGTCATTATTATTACATGGTATAATATATGTCTATAAAGTATCATTCAGCTGTGACAAGCCATTAGCATGCATTTGTTACAGCCTGATCTGGTGCTCACTTTTTTAACCCGAGTCGTGAGGTCTTGAACGAACAGTTTGCGCAGGTTATGGAGGGTCTGGAGCTCACGGGCCTATCAGACAGAACGACATACGGAACAAATGTAGTGGGTTGGGGTGATGAAGAAAATTATTTATTACTCACCCTGGAGATACCATAAAATATATACACAGGACAAACACCATAACTATAAAGCAGAGCAGGTTAGTGTATGCATTCGAGTGATTCTCACTGTGAGTACAAGACAGTAGACTGATTTTCATCCTCAGCAGGGTACAGTATTAATAGACTGAATGATTCTCCTCATAAACAGAGCATATTATTAATAGTTTGAGTGATTCTCATGAATAAAGATAAGTATCAGTATTTGAGTGACTCGTATCCTCAAGAGAAACAGCAGGAGCTCTCAAGTGATTCTTATTCTCAAATAAGATCAGTATCTCACTTGACTGGATTTCAATAAGGAGCAGTATCATACTTAAGTGACTATTTAATTTCTGGAAAAGAAACCACCCTGATATTCCTTCACATATTCATAGAACCATAGTTATATACACAACCTACACTTTTTCTATGTTATAGGAAGCAAATGCCATTTTTGTCAAATTTTAACATCTGAATTACTGAATACATTTTGAACCCATTGTATCATTCTTTCCCCATTCGTATAAATAGGAGCCTGGTCTTGTATGACTGAAAATAACTGCTCAGAAGCATTGCTAAAATGGCTACTAAGTGGGGAGACCTTACTAGAAGGACTTTGGTAGAACCGCAAATACATAAGTAACTAGTGTCACTTATTTTACAATACTCTGATGCTCTTTTGTTTTCTACAATTGGGTCTACACTGCCACGGGAATCTCTGAAACAAATGGATCTGGAGATCATCAGAGATCATCTGCTATGAGGGATCTATCTGCTTTGGGATTCAAAAAACAAACCAACAGACATACTTTCAATATGCAATGTATGGATTGTGCTTTACTTTCAATAAAGACATGTAAAATAACAATAAACCTGCCATAAGAATGAGCAACAAGAATGAATGTATGAACTAAAAAATAAACAGAGTGACTTACGACAGTCTCCTCCAGGCCCTTGAGATCTTGTTTAGACTGCTCGTGCCTCTCCTGCTGAAATCTGAGGGAGAAACTGACTTTACTTTTACATACATTATGGGGTAAATGTATATGTCAAAACATATGACAATATATACATGAAATCAAAGACATCGCACATTCAAACTACACATGCTCTGAATCACACACTGCAATCTCTCATATATTTTTACTGCACCACCAGATTTCCAAACATCAAATGAATCAAGCTTTTCAAAATCACACTGTTACAAAGAATTACTATTTTTCTAAACTAAACATTTTAGTGGTTTTTAGTTAGCTTAACTAAATACAGTACTGACTCCGATACCACAACTAGATATTAAATCTACACATACATATTGTTAATAAAAATGCAAAGTGCATTTTGATGGAATGCATTTACATTTTTTATGCCAAACTAAAGTGATCTCCAGTTAAGTCACTTTTCTGATTTCTGCTGAAACTTACGATAGCTGTTCCAAACGTGCGTTCTTTGTGTCCTCCTGAATCTTCAGGTTGCTGAAGTCAGATTGCACATGGGCCAGCTCTAACTCCAGAGCCTGGTTCTTACTACAGTGAAAAGTTATGGGAAAGTTATATTAGTTATCTAATGTATATAACTGTAAGGTAACACTGTGGTTTAGGGGCACATTCTAACTGCTAATAAATATTTCACAGCTAATAAGTGGCAAAATTAGTAGGTTTTTCTGTGCTTTATTTAGCATTCTCATATTCTTCCTTTATATTTTAGGTGTTACCTGGTTCTACTTAATTATGACTGTTACTGGAAATGTATGTGACCCTTAATGTGAAGTGCTATCAATATTTCATGAGAAGTGAGAAATACTCACGTGAAATTGTAATGTTAAATATAATGTTTACAAGGCATTGGTTTTATTTTTTTGTCTCATTTAATGTCCAAAACCTGTTAGATATTTGTCAAGTGTAATTGAGTCTGACAATCTTAGTACGTACCATCTTTAGGTTTTACCTGACATAACAAACCAATCTGCATTATAAAATATAGCTTTGTACTGAACAAATACTTTTAAGAGCCATCTTTTAAGAGGTATCATTTCATTACTTGTCTTGAGTTTAATTTCCAGAAACAATATTTCTTAAAGAGAAACAGGTGCCACAATCGGTCATTAGTTGAAATAAAACACTAATCAGCCAGTAATTTTGCCAAATAATGGCTGTATTTACTACTTACCATATGCACACTTATTAGTTATGTCTAATTAGATCCCGTATACTAAAGTGCCAAATATGTTATTACTAAACTCATTTAGACTAATACTGAAGACCAGATCTAGTGTTTAGTAGCTCACTAGTTAAATAGATTGATTATGTGAAAATGATTGGTCACTGACTCAGTGAGTTCATCAATAAGGCGTTGTTTCTCGTTGATCTCATCCCGCAGTTGGCTGAGTTGAGTGTGGCGAGGTTCACGATGGCCTGCAGCTCTGTGAATGGCCTTCTGGAATGACACAAATTGGGGGAGATAAAGCTATAAATATATACAGTCCCCTCAAAAGTATTGGAACAACAAGGCCAATTAATTTTGCTATACACTGAAGACATTTGGACTTGAGCTCAAAAAATGAATATGATATGATAGATCAGAATTTCAGCTTTAATTTCCTGATATTTACATCTAGATGTGTTAAACAACTTATACATGGCACCTTTGGTGGTAGACCACCCAATTTTTAGGTGAGGAAAAGGTATAGGAACAGATAGTCTTGAAGTAAATTGAAGTAAAGTGAATAACACTTAATATTTGGTTGGATATCCCTTGCTTGAAACAACTGCATCAATTCGGTGAGCCACTGATATCACCAAACAGTTGAATTCTTCTTTTTTGATGCTTTTCCAGGCTTTCCCTTCAATCTCCTCTTCAGCATGCTCAATTGGGTTAAAATCTGTTGATTGACCTTCCACTTTTCCCCCTGATGAAGTCCTTTGTTGTGTTGGCAGTGTGTTTTGGGTCATTTTCTATCTGCATGATGAAGTTCCTCCCAGTTAGATTGGATGCATTTCTATGTAAATTGGCAGACATAATGTTGCTGTAGACTTCTGAATTCATTCTGCTGCTACCATCATGAATTACATCATCAATAAAGATTAGTGAGCTTGTTCAAGAAGCAGCCATGCAAGCCCAAGCCATAACACCACCTCCACCATGCTTGACCGATGAGCTTGTGTGTTTTGAATCATGAGAAGATCCTTTCTGTCTCCACATTTTGGTCTCTTAATCACTTTGGTAGAGGTTAATCTTGGTTCCAGAACATTTGTGGCTCATCTCTGTATTTCAATGAATCTAGCTTTCTGATTCTTACTGCTGATGAGTGGTTTATAGCTTGTGGTATAGCCTCTATATTTCTACTCTAAAAGTGGATTTGCCCCTGCCCTGTCAAGGTTCTTGATGATGTTGATTGAGTTTTTTTCTTCACAGCTTTCACAATGTTTGTAATCAACTGCTGTTGGCAGTTGAATTCCCAACTGGCGGATCTGTTTGATGTCTGGTTGTTAGTACACCAGTGATTCTTTCTTTTTCAGGACATTCCAAATTGTTGTACTGCCTATGCCCAAAGCTTGTGCAATGGCTCTGATCAATTTTCCCTCTTTTCTCAGCTTCAAAATGGCTTGCTTTTCTCCCATAGACAGTTCTCTGCTCTTCATGTTGGTTTATCATTTTTAACAACAAATGCAGTCTTCACAGGGAAAACCCAGGGCTCAAATCAAGAGTCAAAATTCAGAGCTATTCATTGTTTAAACAATCAATATAACAGGGCACACTTGGGCAACAAGGAACACCTGTCAGTCACATGTTCAAATATTTTTGATCACTCAAAATATGGGTGGGTTCAAACAAAAGGTGCCATGTTCTAAGTTGTTTAATATGTCTAGATGTAAATATAAGGAAAGGAAAGCTGAAATTCTGATCTATTGTCTCATATTCATCTTTTGATCTCAAACCCAAATGACTTCAGTGTATAGCAAAAATGGTAAAAAAATAAATAAAAAATTGGCCTTGCTATTTCAGTGATCTTGGAGGGGGATATACATTATTTATGTGGAATGCATGTTAAATAATGCAATGTAATAAGATTAATGTAGCAGAGCCCTATGTCAACAATCTCCTGAAAAGAGAGATTTTTTTTTTTTTTTTTTTTTTTGAAAGACAGACATTTATTGACAAAAGCATTAGGTATTGTGAGATTATGCATTATGAGATTTGAACTTGCAGTAGTTCTGTCAGGGAGGTTAGATGGTCTTAACAACACATTCTGCATGTCATCTGTATTTCCAAGCAGTCCAACAGGATTACTAATAACTGTCATCTGTGGTTTATTCATGCAGTTCCTATATAAACACTTCTTTCCTCAGTGCCTGCTACAAGGTCTTGCTAATTACTTAGTGAGTTTAAGATGACAGTCCCTTGTTTTATATGGGGTTTTGCTTTACCTGTGTTCTGCTTTTGGATTACTCTTTGTACTGGTGTGCCTGAGAAATGTGTTTGGATATTGGAACATTAATTTCACCCTGATTATCACTAACTGGTTGTACACTTACTTGGGTTATGTCAATGGTGTGATTTTAATAAAAATGGACAATTATACAGATTTTTTCTGACTGTATCTTTTCCATTGAATTGCCTGGTTGTTAAATGTTGATGCATTTACAGTACAAATAAATAGATACAAATATAATAATCACTTACCTTTCCATCAGACTCCCCTATCTCTGGCTTTTCTGCTCCATCCTGCTGTTCTGCAATTCCAGTTTAAAGCATGTTCAACTCATGAGTATGCATGACTTTTCTTGAACAAGATATTTTTGTCTCTTTTTTCTGTTTTTTAAAAAAACAAAAACTTTTATTTATTGCAGTGTCCACCATCAAATTACACCTGACTAACCACTATAACCCCAAACGTACAGCTATTTCTGAATGAAAAGTGGCCAATTGGCTCAGAACAATCATTATACAGTATACACATTGGGGAAAGCTGCACATTTTAATAGAACATTTGTATACTGCATATGAATAATGATGTTTCCAAACATTGCATTGCAAAATCTTATTGTACATGTGTTACTTTAAGTATAACGAACAATGATCATGATTTGTGGATTTGCCCTAACACACTGCATGTTACAGATCTATAATATGCTTGCTGGTTAATTGGGTGCCTTACCTGGATTCTGTAACTGGGACAGTTCTTCACTCAGAGCATCATAGCTGTCCTCTAGCTGTCTCTTCTTCTGCTCCACATTCTGCATGTACTCAGTGAGAGATCGGATCTTTGCCTCATGCTACACGGATATACACAAGGAGGTTATTAAAATTAAGCTGCAACCAAGTCACGATATGGACTTAACATAAAGACAAGTAGTCTAAACAGCTAATCAACTCTCTCAGAATCTAGACCTGTGAGATGAGGAGATGGCAGGAGGAGAGTTCACGGCCAGTCTCCTCCATTTTGCGGTGGCACTCCAGTTGCAAGCACTCCAGCTGTCTGCACCGCTTCACCATCGATTTAACCTCTGATTTAATCTTGCTGATGTAAAGCCTGGCCACAGTGAACTCCTCCTCTATTGCCCCACTGATTTCTACTGGCTGAAGAGACATACAGAATGTTTGAGGAAAAAAGTGTTTTTAGAAATTAAACAATCACCTTGTGATTGATCATCTTCTTCAAGTAGCATTTCATATGAATAACTATTGTATATACATATTTACCAATTTGATTTCTCCATTGCCCACAATGGTGCTGAACTCACTCAGGTCCCGCATTAAGCCATTCAACACATCAGCAATGCGTTTCCTCTGCTGCGAGCTCACCTCCTGCATCTGAGCCAGTTCAGCTTCCAGTTCCATTAGACTGGCCTAAGAACAGTAGTGAGAGGGATGATGATAAGCTGAGCACTACAGAGAAAACTAAGGAACATTAAGATTTCTAAGTGAACAAGGGCAGACATATCATGATCCATTTTTATTCTTGTTCAGTTTGTAGAAAAAGTTTGGTTATGTGTAAGCTCTAATGTGTGAGAAATTATTTGTGATATATAATTAAATTCACTTGTAAATCATAAATCTAAAATGTGTATGAAATAATAATTATATTGTATAATAACATTAATCCAGGGAAGTAGAATTTAGTGGATTCAGATGTCTTATAGTGCTGGTTGTTGATCAATGATTAGTGCTCACTGAGGGATCGTCTTGATCGTCATTAAACAGATGTCTTTTAACAAGTTTTTGTTCTGTTTTGTTGTGTTGATCTGTTTGTTGTGTATATTTTAATGAGTGGCACTGCTGAGATTTCGATGCAGTTTTGGATTACTTTTGGTAAAATGTATATAGTTTTTCTTCTGTTTGTTTTGTATTGTGTTTGTTTTTATATTAAAAAAAAAAACCCAGCCCTGGATAGGACACCAAATAGAAGGATGCAATTTTTCACTATGTGAAATTAGTCAAAAATGTTTTGTAAAATCCGACTAGAGTTTATTGGCTAAAATTTTAATACAGTCACCTGATATACCTGAAAGTACATTTACATTTATGGCATTTGGCAGACACCCTTATCCAGAGCAACTTTATCTCATTTGTACATCTGAGCAGTTGAGGGTTAAGGGCCTTGCTCAAGGCCTCAGCTTAGTGGTGCTGGGGTTTGAACTCATGACCTTCTGATCAGTAGTCCAACCACTGAGCTACCACTTGCATACTACCAGGAATTTTATTTTAAAAACCAGGTTGATATCGTATCTCATCTTTTTTCACCCATTTTTGTTTTGTTATGAATTATAAGTAATTTCAACACAAGTGAATTGTACAAGATGTTGTGTATTGTCTTGACATGCAGATTTCTTACTTCCCATCAGCAATTCACTTTTTGGCCCCAAAAGTGGTTTTGTGACTTATATGCAATTCCTTCTCTAAATTCCTTATCAGTGTGTATAATTTTTCCTGAATGTTCATGCATGTCTGACTGTGTGTATATGTGTGTGTCTGTGCTTTTGTACCATTTTTTGGCCGAGCTGCTCAGCCAGTTGCTTGTTGTGCAGGCTCTTTTCCTCCACCTCCTGGCTCTTCTGGTCATAGTTGACAGCAAGCTCCTCAAGCGCCTGCAGCACTTCCCTCACTTCGGCCTTTGCACTGTCACTCTCTGATTGCAGCCGGCCAAGCTCATTCTGCACCTTATCACTGTCCCCACGTGTTGATGCCAGCAGCTATAATACAAAAAAAACCCAAAACATCTTATCAAACATGCACATATCTCAATAAACATGTATGTTAACATGTTAACAGCATGAACACAGACAGATACACACAGATAGACAATATTGAAAGTACAACAAAAATGTCAAATGCAAATGTAAACTGTTTAAGTACTGTGTCTTTAATTAATGAATATAAACACCTCATCTTGAGACAACATTTGCTGTTTAAGCTTCTCAACCAACTGACACTGCAGATTGATCTCATCATCCTATAAACACATACAGAGAGAGAGAGAGAGAAAGCGAGAGAGAGATAGAGAGAGAGAACCCGGTTTGAAAGGTGTGAAATAAACTTCAGATTGAATGAAGCATCAGTGATACACTTTGATATTGTGTGTGTGTTTATGTTAGAGAGAAAACCTTGTCATCCAGCTGGCGGTAAAGCTTCCGGATCTCCTCCTCATACTTCTGCCGCTCCTCCTCCGAGATACGCACCACAATGGAGGAGGTATCCAAGTTCCTCTCTCTCTCTTTCTCCTTTTGTCTCTCCACCTCTTTCTCATTATCCAGAGACTCATCATTGTTCTCCAATTTTATCATGTCAGCAGAAGCCTGTTCCACCTCCGGCACTTCCTCTCCTAATAATGAATAAACAGCGAGAAAGCAGTGACAGAGTCATGCAAAGTGTTATCATGTGGTTATATCAAAATTAATAGTGTTACTCATGTAACTCAGTGATAGCTACACTATTCTGTAGAACACAGATTATATATGAGGATAAAATTACATCAAGCCTACAAGTAAGAGTTTTAGATTAACCACCTTTAACATAAAGTGGTTAGTTTTCCAGATGTTCTATATACGTACATGCTGTTTGTTTGTGCGTGTGTGTGCGCACATTTGTCTTACCATTGCGCCAGCGTTTCAGCTCAGCTTCCAGCCTCTGGATAGTATCTTTCAGAGTCTTATTCTTCTCCTTTTCCTTCTCATACTTCCTCTTCCATTGTTCTGCTGTCAACTCCAGATTTATGGAGGCTGTGTTCTTGATTGTCTTAGCACTGACAGGATGAATGGGAAAAAATGAGATAAAAACAGAACATTTAATTTACTGCTGCCCATCAGCAACATAAAAGGAAGTTTTGAGGCAGTGGTGGAAAAAACATAGTCCATCAAGATTCTTAATAAGCTCTGATACTACTAAAACATTATTAACTTATAAATCAGAGACTTAACATTTCATTATTTTACATTACATCATTTCTAATGTATTTTAATACACATCTGCTTTCTCTTTCTACTGTGTTTTTGTCTAACTGTGATACCGTTGTCCAAACATGAGAGTTGATTTGGTCTCCGCTTCATTGAAACCCGAGGGAGAGCAGCAGATAAACATGGTGGTTCTGCAGTTACCCCCAAGAGAATCCTGCAGGATCCGCGTCATCTTACTGTCACGGTATGGCACATGGGTCTTCTGCTCACACACACACACACACACACACACACACACAAGTTAAATAAATGGGTAAATTTGTATTTGTATGTGTTTATGTTTGCATTTGGATGTATAGTATTTGTATGCGTGTGTGTGTGTGTGTGTGTGTGTGTGTGTGTGTGTGTGTGAACTCACCGTTCCCTCAGCAAGAGCAGATATGACATTGCCCAGCGCAGACAGAGACTTGTTGATGTTTTTAGCCTCATCTAAAACAGCTCCGGCTGCACCAGTCTTACTGACCTAATAAGCAAGAATAAAAAAAGGTCAACTAGTCAAACACTTTGCCGCTTTTAGGTGATACATGCCATGAAAACCTGGGCAATCTATTAATCCCACATAACTTGTTTTAATAAAGTAAAACAGTCATGAGTCAACAGTCTATTAAACAACTTGATTTTATTTAAACAATCAAATGAGAAGTAGAGAGGCACTAAAACCAGACACCACTCAACTCGCTGCAAACAGTTTTCTGGAGTAAAATTAGGAGCAGGCAATATGATGATTTTAGAGCTTGGATGATTTAAATGTCTCCATGAGATATATATATCCATCCATCCATCCATCTTCTATACCACATTATGCTTTTCAGGGTCACGGGGAAACCTGGAGCCTATCCCAGGGAGCATCGGGCACAAGGCGGGGTACAGCCTGGACAGGGTGCCACTCCATCGCAGGGCACAATCACATACACACTCACACACCCATTCATACACTACGGACACTTTGGACATGTCAATCAGCCTACACTGCATGTCTTTGGACTGGGGGAGGAAACCAGAGTACCCGGAGGAAACCCCCACAGCACGGGGAGAACATGCAAACT
>JANDJT010000190.1:11201662-11221938 GCA_024331685.1 Stegophilus panzeri | reverse complement strand
GCCCCCTGTTCAGGCAGGTGCAACTAATCCTTCTCTGGGCAGAGGGAAAGTTCTTGTCAGTGAGTGCAATGTACATTCTGGGCAGACGGAATGTGGGGGCAGACCTCCTTTCGAGGCAGGGGCTGAGGCCCGGGGGTTGGAGGCTCCATCCACAAGTGGTGGAGTCCATATGGCGGAGGTTTGGACAAGCGGAAGTGGATGTGTTCGCCTCCGAGGAGACAACACACTGCCTGCTGTGGTTTGCCCTCACTCCTCCCGCACCACTGGGGAAGGACGCCATGGTGCACACGTGGCCGAGGTCATGTCTATATGGTTTTCCCCTGATCGCTCTGCTTCCACAAGTTCTAGCGAGAGTTCGCCAAGACTGTCTACGTCTGCTGCTAGTAGCACCTTATTGGCCAGCTCGAATATGGTTCTCGGAGATAATTTCTCTGCTCGACGGTACTCCTTGGGAGATTCCTATCCGCAGGGATCTACTGTCTCAAGCCGGAGGGCTAATTTATCACCCTCAGCCAGAACTATGGAAACTGTGGGTCTGGCCCCTGAGGGGCACCAACTGACATTGTAGATATCATGTTAAACGCTAGAGCACCATCCACAAGGAAATTGTATGTGCTCAAGTGGCGGCTCTTTGTCTTGTGGTGTGAGGAACGTCAGCTAGATCCAGTGAACTGCGCAACTGCTACAGTCCTGGAGTTCTTACAAGAATGTTTGTCAGCAGGGTTGGCTCCTTCTACAATCAGGGTTTACGTGGCCACCGTTTCGGCCAGCCACGCTCCTGTTGATAGAGCCTCTGTGGGGCAACATCCTCTAACGTCGAGGTTTATGCATGGTGTCAGGCAGCTGAGGCCCATCTGCAGGCCACGCATACCTTCCTGGGACCTTTCTGTGGTGACCCATTTGAGCCCTTAGAGTCAGCCTCTGAGAAGCTTCTGACTCTAAAGGTAGCTCTTCTGCTGGACCTAACATCTCTCAAGCAAGTGGGAGATCTACATGCTCTCTCTGTTTCCCCTTCCTACTTTGACTGTGCCTCTGGATTAGCCAAGGCCTTCCTGTATCCTAGGCCGGATTATATTCCTAAAGTCCCTACATCGGCTGCCCACCCTGTGGTGTTGCAGGCTTTCTGCCCTCCTCCGTTCCTCACACCGGAACAAGAGAGGATGCACCTGCTGTGTCCAGTAAGGGCTCTCTGTACTTACGTCCACTGCTCCGGCCAGTGGTGTAAGTCAGAGCAGCTGCTGGTCTGCTTTGGCGGCGACAGTAGAGGTGATGCTGTGTCAAAGCAGTGCATCTCTAATTGGATAGTGGAAGCAATCTCTATTGCTTACGAGGCGCATGGTCTCGCTACGCCGCTGGGCATAAGGGCTCATTCCACTAGGGCGGTCGCCTCCTCGAAGGCTTTGTCCAAAGGGGTATCCTTACAGGATGTGTGTGCTACTGCAGGGTGGTCTACGCCACACACATTCATTCATTATTACAGCCTGTATATTCATTCCACCCCGGGCTTGAGTGTCTTGCAGTGACCCTCGGGCTTGGGTCTTTTTGAACAGGCCGTACCCTTGGTATGACGGAGTTGGTATTCTTGTTCCCATACTGTTATGCTAAATGCAACGTCGAAGTTCCCTTTGAAAGGGTACATCTGGGTTACACATGAGAAGGGAACGAGATGTTGCGTAGCTTTGTCATACCAGGGCAGGCCTGTGAATTGCGTCTTCACTTCGGATAATAGAGGCTGGCGGCGTGGTTCACAGGTGCCATATATATATCATGTGACGCACTTAACTGCCACGTCACCTATAAGTAGAGGCATGATTTTACACAAGCTTCAGATACCGGTCACGTGCGCAAGGGCACTCCCATACTGTTATGCTAAACGCAACGTTTCGTTCCCTTCTCAGGGAACAGGGCTACATGCATAACCTAGACGTTTTGTTGAACTAGTTCACTGTTCACTAAAGGAGCCTTGAGTGCAAAATTGTATGTGGTAACTGCAGTCCTAAGGCCATAGCAGCAACCATAGTCCCAGCAACCACAGTGAGAATGTCCATGTGGAATTGAGGTCCAAAACCATTTCCATGGTACTTCGAGCGGTACCATCCTAAGCAATCTCCAGGCTGCACTGCTTGGAGTCATCCGCAGTAGCAGAATGTAGCTTCTAGTTGATGAGAGCTCCATCCAGAGGTAGGGCATCAGGATGGATCAGGCAGGTCCGGAGAGCAGAAAGGGTCAGGATCACTGGCATCTCCATAAAATCATGTGTGGCTCGACACAAACACAAAAACATGGCATCCCAAATTGATTTATGAACCAGACTGTACATTATTTGCTAGTCCAGCTTCTCTTTCACAGACATGTCAAGAGTAGGCAGTTTCTTATATAAACAAACGTATTTCAAAAAGGCGCTCCATATGAGAAAACAAGTGTGAGCTGGAATGACATCGCTGTCATGACATTTTACCTGTCCAAGGATATAATACGCAGTAAAACTGTCAAAAATGAGGGTTTTAAGTGACTTGTTGATATAGTTGATGCTCATTACGACTTATCAAGTCGCAAATATTTTTCTAACATTGTTATTAATCAGCTGTACACAGAATGCCGAGCAAAGTGCAATAAAAAAAACAACAGTGAAACATTGTTTTGCTTATTTTAAAAGATCAGCTAATGCATCCAGCATTTAAACATATTTAAATGCTCACTTGCCTGTCAATCACCTTTCCATTTATTGCACTTTTAAATATTGAAGACATTGGTAGTTGTGATGTACATTTTTAGTGAACATTTTTAAATGTGCTATCCATAATTTATTTCTTTCATTTTAGAAATAACTGTTTACGTTTTGTTGGGAAGTGTCCTTTGGTGAAAAGTTACTTCGGCCTACATGGTCTCTGCTATTCTTTTTCTTTAAGGTTATATTTCCTTGTACAGCTATATTTTTTAATCAGTAGGCAAATTACTTTGGCTGATCTGTTCAGCAACTTTCAAAATGGTCTTAAACACCAGCATGAATACAATTGTGATATATTTTTGTAAAAATCACCCACCCCTAAGTATAATTACATTAAAGGGAAATAAAGTAGCAGCCTCTAACAATGTTAAATCAGATTCTTCATGAATTTAAAGGTATTTACACTTTTTACAATACACTGTTACAATTGCCCCACTTTCTGCTCCCAGAATCCCTAGTATGCAACCATGACCCCTTTTCCATACCATACTATAGTTCCATACTGTGATCACTTTAGCTCACCATCATTCTGATTAATCTCACCTGTCTGTCCAGTATTTATGTAGATATGAATATTTATGAATATTTGATGATGCGTTATGGCTTGGTAAATGTCCATTCTATCCTTCAGAAAACCCAGGTGAACACACGGAGAACATGCACAGAAACCCCACACAGACAGTAACTTGAGCTGAGGAACTGGGGAACCTGGAGCTATGAGGCTGCAAAACTCTCCGCTGTGCAACCATACTGTCATTTGAGAAATATGTTGGAACATTTTGTAGTCCTAATCCAAATTTTTAACACTCATCAGGACAGTGCATAAAACATTTTTGGAAAACACTATTTCTTAAGGCTGGGAAGAGTGAATTTCACAAACAAAGTATTTAGTTTTATACTTATCATCAGTATGGAAGAGGTCACTATGGATTACACTAAGGTCGAAACTGTTTAAAATCATCCTACTCACACTAGTATTAAGGTGTAATTTGTGTGCTGGGGTTGGAAAATTTATATAGGTGCCTCATTAGACGATTTACCAGCATTACAGCTCCATTACCTTCCTCATGGAAAGGAGGTGCTCATGTCCTAAGGTGGAATGGACTATTGCACTCTCAAAAGGGCCTTCACCACAATATTCTTAAAACACCTAGATCCAAAACTTCTCTTTATCATAGAAATAGATGTGCTAAGATAAGTATGTGCTACATTATTCCAATGACATGGAGAATATTCAGCAAATGCTAAAAACTAAACTCTCAGTATGTGATTTTACCATCACATATAGATCTAGAAGACAATTTCCTTTTTATATTCCACCTAGTTCCACTAATAACTCCTCAAAACTGAAACCTATACTTCCTCTATCCTGCATTATGAAAGTATCGGACATCTCAGAACTGACCTATAGGTGAGAACTGTCCCACTAAATAAAACTTATGTGCCACCATGTCAAATGGTCAAACTCATTACTTGGGCCCACTCTCTACTTTTAACCAGCTATGAGATACCAGGACCTACCAACTCTTAGCAAATATTTATTGATGGGACAGTATAGCCACGTTAACCATTAAAATGTTAACCATTTTGTTTCCTCCTTTCATTTCTGCCTGTCCTGTGATATTTGTTCTGCACGCTGTGTGCTAGCTAAACCGTGAAAACGCTCCCTGTTGGGAAACTCCACCCTCCACCCTCCACAGGATTATATGTTTTTATGAGTTACCTTACAAAAAGCATACCTGAGTTACTAAAGGTTTGACACATACATTCAATACTGTATGTGTAATCACACAACACAAACACACCTTCTCACTGCCAGCCAGGTCCACAAGATAGAGTTTTCCACAGAGTTTCTGCTCTGTTTCAACATGCTCCTGCTTGATGTTGATCAGGAATATGCTGTGGCTGCGAGAACTATGTTCATTCATGTCTAAAAAAAAAAAGAAGAGACAGGAAGCAGAGAAAAACAGACACATTAGACAAAATCTGTTAGAAAGAAATGAAGAAGAAGGAAGCATATTGGTTTTATATTTCAGTAGCCAATATAAAGAGTAGTACACTTCTCCACTACAAGAGCCCCTTAACATCTTATAGCGGACACTCATTTGAATATCAACTCTATCACTCTATCCATATAAGGATAACATTACCGTCACCAGAATACACACTAAAGATTTGTAGCCTTTTTCCACAACACATTTTACAATATGTTCCTTTAAACATTACAAAAAGCAAATGAAATAATTTCACCCCACCTATCCATCACATGATAATCATATATGCCACAGTGTCATGAGGAACTGACTAACTAGAAAGTTGTCTGGAGATCTGGGGTTTGAATTGATGATTGATAATGATAGATGGTTAAATGACCATAGGCAAAAATCCCAGGTTCAACCACAAGGCGACGACCCTTTTTGTTTTTAACTCCAATGGCCATTCAGCATTGTTAATTATTTATTGGCAAACAATACTGATGCGAAAGTTAGCTAAATTAATTGCATTTTCATTCAAACAGCTATGTATTATTTATTTATACTGGACAAGTTCAATATTGCAAATAAAATATTGCATATTTAATACTGTTTTTTACTGTTTGTGTGGGTTATGAACAATAACAATAATGAATAATAATAATAGGGGAGTGAATTTAACAGAAAAATCACATTAACAGAAAATTCATGTACTGTACATCATTATTGATTGCCCACAAATAATTACCAATAAGTAATAAAAGGCCATTTGATTGAAAACACAAGGGTGGTCTATGACCATTGCACAGTACTGCACATTCCTGGTTGATGTGTTGTCCTCAGTGAGGCTAATAGTAGATAAGCCCCCCTAAGGAGATTTTGTGCAAAGTAGAGAGAACTGCATATCCTTATGTTGGCCTACTGGTTGGTGTAGTTGACCATCACAGCACTGTCTGAACAAACAAACACACAGCAACGTCTCAGAACCAGTAAAAAGAACTTGCAGACCAGATGGTCCACCCTCAATTCTAGGCGGTTCATGTGTTCTGATCTTACACAGACCAGGGGCCACACACGCCCTGCATCACTGTGGCACCACACTGCTCCCCAGTTTGTTAGGTAAGTGTATGTGATGACTAACTCTCTCTGATGGGGCACTGCTCTAAAGTCATGACAAAAACTCTGCACCTCCTGCAATCTACAGTCTGTGTCCCTCTCGATGAGATAAGGATGAGCCTCTGTCTGAAGTGTTTGGGTCTGGCTGAAAGCTGATATCCCACTGCTGAAACAGTTGTAGTGCAACCCCAATTCCAAAAAAGTTGGGAGAGTATGGAAAATGCAAAAAAACAACAAAAAGTGTCATCTGAATATTCAGTTCACCCTGTACTATAATGAAAACACATTATTAACACATTATTTGATGTTTTACTTTGTGAATTTATTTAATTTTGAAAATGCACTCATTTCAAATCTGATGACTGCAACACACACCAAAAACTGTTTACCACTGTGTAAGATCACCTTTTTCTTTTAATAACATTTATTAAGCATTTCGGCGCTGAAGACACCAGTTGGTTAAGTTTATCAAACGGAATTTTCCCCCATTCATCCGTTATACACATCTTCAGCTATGCAACTGTACAGAGCCTTCTTTTCCTTATTTTGCGCTTCATAATGCACCACACATTCTCAACTGGAGACAGGTCAGGACTGCAGGCAGGCCATGCTAGCACCCACACGCTCTGCTTACGCAACCGTGCGCTTTTAATTCGGGCAGAATGTGGTTTGGCGTTGTCCTGCTCTGGATGGCAGCATATGTTGCTCCAAAATGTGTATATATGTTTCTGCATTAATGGTGCCCTCACAGATGTGCACGTTACCCATGCCATGGGCGCTGCCACACCCCTATACCATGACAGATGCTGGCTTTTGGAAGCATGACGCTGATAACAGCTGGGATGGTGCTTTTCCTCTTTGGCCGGGAGAACACAATGGCTGTTTTGTCCAAAAACTATGTGAAATGTTGACTCATCAGACCACAAAACACTGTACTACTGTCCATCTCAGGTGAGACCGAGCCCAGAGGAGTTGGCGGCGCTTCTGGGCAGTGTTGATGTATGGCTTCTGCTTTGCACAGTAAAGCCTTAACTTGCATCTGTGGATGCAGGGGCGAAAGGTGTTGTTTGACAAAGGTTTACCAAAGTATTCCTGAGCCCATGTCAGGATATCCATTACAGACTCATGACAGTTTTTAAGACAGTGATGTCTGAGGGATCGGAGATCATGCACATTTAGAAGTGGTTTTCAGCCTTGCCCTTTACACACCGAGATTTGACCGGATTCCTTGAATCTTTTAAATATATTGTGCACTGTAGAAGGTGAAATGCAAAATCCTACCGATTTGTCTTTGGGGAATGTTGTTCTTAAAGTGTTGGATTATATTGGAATTATGTTGGAATATGCTATGATTAGACGATTGCCTCAACTGTTTCAGATCACCTTCTTATTTCAACTTGTCACATCACTTTTAGTCCTAAATTGCCCTGTCCCAACTTATTTGGAACGTGTTGCATGCATCAATTTCAAAATAAACATTTACCTTCAAAAAACTATGCAGTTGATTAGGTAAAACCTCAAATACCTTGTTTTTATATGTTTTTTGTTTAAATACAAGTCAAAGTACAATTACAAATCACTCCTCTTTGTTTTTATTAGCATTTTCCATACTGTCCCAACTTTTTTGGAAATGGGGTTGTACTCGCGATCCTAGTTGGAATGTCTCTGCAGCTGCCATTATTAAACTTAGCATCCTCAACAAGAGTCGTTAAAACACATAGCAACCTAGCTGAATCTAAGAGGCAAGCATAATAATGTCTGCTACACACTGGGGTAACAAAGTTGCTAACATTCTCAATGTGGACATGAAAACAGGCATCATCAGTTCCACTGATGCAAACCACAGCATAGTTGCATAGCATAGATTACATATGATAACCTAAGCATACAGAAATTCAGGGTCTTTAGGGAGCAGTTCAGCCACCTCAAATGTAAAATTAGACATAAAGCTGTTTAGGGTCCCTGGGGCGCTGTTTATGGTCTGCCTAGATGATTGTGGGCAATCCAAACTGGGTTGCATTGACATAAAAAGTGCCACATGTATGGTCTGCTCGCTGATCCAGGACTTATTTGGTGGCAGACCCAAAGAATGCCACAGATTTTGCAGGATTGGTTTGTATACATCTAGAAGTGTGGATTGTGCTAACACTTGAGAGCCATGTGTAAAGAAGGTTGAGAACTGACCCACACCCTTGCGTAGGGTAGACTCACAGAGGGACCAATTGCACCAATGCTAGCAATAAAATATTCTGCCACACATAAGGCAAGATCATAAATTCGAACTAGAATGTAATCAGAGTGTCTGCATTCAGTGCTTGGGAAGTATGAATATGAATGTTGTGCTTTGTCTGATGGGACCACCAGCGCTGCAGTACAGGCATCAACGGCAGATCTGTGGCCCAGCCCGACCTGCTTATGAGCTGTTATATTAGCTAAAACATGTGCCGCAGCGCTTGGGTGTGATTCAGCTTTCTGTCTAAATCTTCCTTTAAAGCTTCTAATAAAATACTTACATTGTGGTATAGTGAATTCTGAAATGACCAGCACTGTGCGAAAGAGCGCATTCATGGTTGTGAACTGTTTAGAACTATCCAATCCTAAGGCCTAAATCTGCCAGCCGAGCATTTCAGCATCAGCAGCTTTGTGTCTGCATCAGGATCTCTGTGCAGTCAGCACTGGGGATGTCCAAGCCAGGTCAGGGATGTCCTGAAGCTGGTCAGTGCTGAGACAGTGAGCACATAGTGTGTCCTCGTCTATAGCTTCCAGTGGACACTGGACGCATGGGTCATGCAGCTCGATTCAACTAACTCTGTGATTTGTGAAAGAATGAGGGATTTGTTACATGGAGGAAAACAAAGCTGCTCTAGAGCTGCATATTAGTAGAAATTCAGTTAATTTATCAGACTAAACCAAGAACAGCACATTATGGTTTTCACAATACAGAACTTGATACCAACATTAACTTTAGTATCATGTTATTCGATACTAATACAAGACTATGGCAAAAAATTATGTTTTACCAGTTAACAATTCATTATCTGTTTATTGCACTGATAATAAATACAACTTAACACTTCTGGTAAAAATACAACTTTACATTAATTATTAATTTTATTACTATTAATTTAATTACTTTAATTATGTAATGATTAATTAAAGATGTCATCCATACTAGTTTAAATAATTACAGAGTACAATATGTTCTCCTCTGATTCTCTATAGCCTAAGGATGTCTTTAAGAATGTGTGTTAAAATATTTATGTGTAAAATTAAAGACATTTACCTACAACCAATAATATTTGCATTTGTAATATGTTAAAAAGTGATGAAAACAATATCAAGTCACTCTATGATATTATCATGAGGATGACGTTAACTAACAATTTTGGTGATAGCAATAAGAATGACATCTCACTTCTTGACCCTGTCTTTATGGCAAGCTGCGGCCGTGAATGGAAATCAGGTTGATTCACCTCAGCCATGCTTTTATCATGTTATACTCGGTGTACAGTTTGCGTCACTGCACACTCTTGATGATCAGCATATGTAATATGATTAGTTCAGGAAAAACAACATCACCGTGTTGAAAGAAAGAACCAGAAATATTTAATGTTCTGGAATCAAATTGTTTTCCTGTTTTAAAATTGAAAAAGCACTGAAGGTTTGCTGCATCATGCAACCCTACAGCACATCATATTTCAAGGTAAAACCACTCAACCAGTGGCTTCCTTTCATATGTAATCTGCTGAAATGGTTCATTTTATAATATATTTATAATAGTCATGGATACTGTAGAAACGTTGACTGTTCCATGCTCCATGTGTCACCTACACATTTGTACATTTGTGCACCCAGTAAAATCTATGAACAACATAATTATTGACTGTGCAAATCATGTTAGGCTAAAAAAGTCAAATGCCTAGACAGAAGAGCACCTGATATCCACTGTAAAATACAGTGATGGATTATTGATGCTTTAAGGCTGTTTTGTGGTTGGTATTCCAGAAACTCTTGTGAAGGTTAATGGACTCATTAAAGTTCCATAAAAAATATTTTAGTATAGTACTTGATGACGAACATCATGATGGAACCAATAGAAACCATGAATTTTGATTAATTGGCATAAATTTATAAATATTATGCAATCTCTCACATGCCATGTCAGATGGTTCAAGTACACTGTTGACAAATCTATTACCTCCATTTATACAAATATAATAAACAAGAAATGATGCTACAAATATCTTACTCTATCAATGCCAATTCAATCCACACACTTTGACAAATTTGCAATTAGTGTGTTAAAAGACTCACTGGTGACAGCAACATGGCGGTTAGACTTTCCTTCATCAATCACATCCATGACTTCCTCTGGGCTTGAGACAAAACGCTCAGTGCAGCCCTGAAACGGATTAACATGCAAGGGTCAGATAAGAACTTCATCACAGATACAAAATCATAAGACGTAAAGGATGAGACTGTTTACCTTAACATAGGGGACACGGTTCTTGTCCTCATGGACAGACAGGTTGGTTTTGGTGACTACACACAGAAAATGAAAATGTCAAAAACTGTAGTGTATGGTTTCAGAAGAATATAAATAACATAATATAACATGAAGACAACAAACCATCCAGAAGATCCCGAATCTTTTCCATGTAGATCTCAAAGTAGGACACCTAATAAAGACATAAATATTTATGACAAACAGATACAACAGACTTTTGGTGTTTGTAAAGCAGAGTGGTATTTATAAAAAGAAATTGTAATGGTATCCTGATATGAGTCAGAGTAATCATTTTTGTACTACAATAATGAGATAAATATCAATGGTTGCTACTGGTCAATTTATATGCAATTTACACTCTACTCATATGCCAGAATATATAATAGTGTGGGGTTTTATTTATATCTTGGTAGGAACTAAATGTTTTGACCTTGTGGGGACGTTGGCTGGTACCAGACATTGTGCAGCTTTGTCTTTTAAAAATATAGTTTCCTTCTGGTGACTTATATTACTGTAAGGTTAGGGTTAGGTTAAGATGTAGCATATAATTCATTAGATTCAATAATTATGTCAATGGAAGGTCTTTAGATGAATGGCAAGACAAGTGTGTGTGTGTGTGTGTGTGTGTGTGTGTGTGTTTACCTTGATGTGGAACTCCAGGTTTTCGTCCATGGAAAAAATATGGTTGAAAATATCCTCAGCAATGCGGGGTATGATTCCCATCTGCTGAGGGTCATGCAGGCTGCCCTGGAGAGCAGAGACAGAATGTGTTATTTAGAGCAAATCAGTATAATATATTGAATATTGATTATATTTATATTCGCATATGACCTTGGCATTAAATTCTGTCATTTGTGTTCACAAAAACACAAAATGCAAATCTGCATTATTTTCTTGAAGCACACATTATAACAATGCAATGCATTAAGTCTAATTATATCACAATGCTGTTAATTTCTCAGTTATGATTGGTCAGAAGGTGCTAATTAATTTTCTATAACCGCAAAGGCTATGACCTAATGTCAGCTGCAAGACAAATCCCAGTTTTATACCACCCCTGGCAAAAATTATGGAATCACCACACATAGTGGATGTCCACCTGGATTTATTACTTCGTAGCAAATACACAAATCACAGATATGGAACAAAACTATTTTTATTTAATAGCTCAACATTCTGGCTTTGTGAACATATTTTTTGGAATCACTCAATGTTGAGGAAAAAACATCAACAACAAAAAAATTACAATTAGTAATTTGTTGCTCCGATGGAATGAGAAGAGTGTCCAAAATTTCAGTGTACACCTGTGCATTGACTGTTGAGGTCTCCCCTGGTCCTTTACCTGACATGCAACCCCATATCATAAATGAGTGGGGAAATTTGATTGTTTTCTTCAGGCAGTCATCTTTATATGTTTCATTGAAACGGCACCAGACAAAAAGTTCCAGCATCATCTCCTTAGCCAATCACTTTCAGACAATAATCCACACTCCTTGATTGCTTCTTTTTAGCCCACTCTAACTTTGTTTTCTTCTGTTTCGGTGTTAGTGCTGGTTTTCATTTGGCTTTTTTATATATAAATCCCATTTCATTCATCAGATTTCTTACAGTTCTGTCACAAACATTGACTCCTGTTTCCACCCATTTGTTTTTCATTTGTTTTTTTTGGGCTTTTCTGTTTTCAAGGCATATTGCTTTGAGTTTTCTATTCTGATGCTTTGCTGTCTTCCTTGGTCTACCCATATGTTTATCTTTTATAACCTTCCCATTTTAAGGTCTGTAAGCACTCTCTTTTAACTGCAGACTAATTTGCATTTTTAGACTTGTGCTTGTATTTGTTTTAGAAAAGCAAATTACAAGTCAATTCCATGATTTGTTTATTTGCTACGAAGTAAAAAAGCCAGGTGAACATCCTCTAAGTGTGGTGATTCCCATAATTTTTGCCAGGGGTGTATTAAATCGCATATTAAATGTTCTAATATTTTTCTATAGTAGCAGCTCATTCACAGGGACATGTATGGAGGACAGTCATATCATTTAAGCCTACCAATAAACAGAAGTAATAAACAGTGTTGTTATTTAACAAGGAAAAACACATAAACATTGTCCTGGTGAAAACCTCAGTAAGAAGACTGTTTTAAGAGGACACAGTCAGTGGCAGCACTTTGAGGTAAAGCTGTTACTCAGTTATGTGACAAGTATAATTACATTAAAGTAATTATATACAGATCAAAAGTATGATTCCTTGTTAATAAATAAAAAAAATATTGTTGGCAAAATGCTGTGGTATAAGGGGAATAAAACATTTGGAGATGTGCATTTATAGGAAAATAATCAGCTCTGGGGTGGTAATGGCACTGGGCTTGCTTAAGAAGCAGCCTAAATAGTCTCTTACCTCCATGGTGTGGGTCTTTCCAGAAGACGTTTGTCCATAAGCAAAGATAGTGCCATTGTAGCCGCCCAGTACATCTGTATAATTGTGCACGCACACGCATACACACACACACACACACACACACAAAATGCAAAAAATTTTACTTCCTTTTTGTCCCATTCCAGTTAGCGTTTCTGCGAGTTTAATCTGACAGTTCAGCACAATGCAGTGATGTAATTGCACTGACATGTGGTCATTAATTTCTCCATATACCTCCCCTGCTTGGTTAAGTCATCATTACCTAAGTGATGAGACCATCCTAAAATCGGATTGACTGATGAGTCATAGATCTCAGAGGTCTAGATCTGCTGTGTGTGGACATATAATTCATGTTGTTAATGTACCTATATTAACAACTTGTCTCTCCTCATACACATACAGAGGAACTGCAGTTATGATAATCACTACACACATTTAAAAATCCAATGCTACTGAGATATTGACCTGTTATACTTATATACATACATACTGTAAAATGTGTAATGTTATTCAAGCATGTTAGAAAATTCCACTTAAATCCATATAGACCTTTAGAAAAAAAGATTAAATATAGGACCCTAAATGGTTCTTGGTTTGGCCTTTAAAGGACATCCCTAAAGGTTTTATATAGAGCCCTGTAACAAACTACAGCAGAGTGTTTCCCTATCAAAGAGAGCTCCAAGTCAAATCTGTTTAGGAAATGAAAAAGACAGACCTATTAAAAGAACCCTTGAAGAACCCTTGAGTGTGTTGTAAGGGTTCTTCAAAGGTTCTTTGAAAGGTTAAAAGCTTTTCGCCTCCTAAAAGGGGTTGTACTGGGAGCTCTTTCTGATAGAGACACTCTCTTAATGGGTTCTACAGAGAATCTTAAGTGTTAAGGAGGGCAAACCCAGAGAGCAACCAAAGAACCCTTAAGGGTTCAAATTACTGAACATCACTTAAGCTTACTTACTCAAAACTGACAAAAAAACAAAACAAAAGTAGAACATTTTCAATTTGACAGTTTTTTCATGTTAGCATTTTTACCTTTATTTCACACTATGCAAGCAAGAACTAATTCTTTGTACCAATACTTTTGAATGAATTATCATTATAAAAGCATATGCTAACATATGAACAATTTTGGACTTACCTTTAACGATTTGCTTGGCACAGGTGTTGTAGACCTGCTCTTGGGTGGTGTTGGTGGGAAACACACGATCAAATGCATAGGACTTTCCCTAAAAATGCAAGAGCCGGAGTCAGTCCGAAAAATCATGCACATGCATTAAGAACTGTCATACTATACATTCATCCAAGAGAACCACATTATCCTGTCTATTTTCTGCATTTAGATTTCATAATCAATTCCAGTGTCTGTCCATGCAGGAAGCAGGCCTCATCTGAAGCAAATAAACTTTGACTAATTCAGTGCAATAATTTACTCCCAAACAAAACAGAATCTACAACACAGAGCATCTGCACAGTACTGTCTCATTGCTGCCCTCCCAATCCCTCTACCCATCCTCCCTCAGTTTAATTCATAAATATAGTACCATCCATCCATCCATTTTCTATACCGTTTATCCTTCAGGATCGCGGGAACCTGAAGCCTATCCCAGGGAGCAGTCACATACATTCACACACCCATTCATACACTATGGACACTTTGGACATACCAATCAGCCAATCATGCATATCTTTGGACTGGGGGAGGAAACCAGAGTACCCAGAGGAAACCCCCACAGGAATCAAAACCCCAACCCTGGCGGTGTGAGGCGAACATGCTAACCACTAAGCCACCGTGCCACCCTAATACGGTAGCATTAAATTAATTGAACTAGGAGTCAACAAACCTGAGCTACAGCAGGATGCACTTCCCTGTTTTTTTCCTTTCATTTCAATTGCATTATTTAATTAAACCAAACATTTGAGGTCACCCTTCTTTACACATCCATGCTGCACCACTGCCTGTTATATTCTAAAGCTTATTTAAGTGCACTGCATTTTGACATCTAAACAATGTGATATATCCTGTATACATGAGTAAGTGGACAGGATTAGCATTAAACGATGTGATATTTTAACTGACCGGCTGGGATGAGCAAAAACAGTGACACATAGTCTAATGTTAAAAAAAACAACAACAAAAAAAAAACCTCTAACGGAACCAAGGACAAGGCCGAGTCCAGTGCAGTGCTAAAACAAGCTTCACTGCAAGGTGAAAAAACATGCCCATGTTATACTGCATATTACAAAACAAACATACACACACAAACTAAAATATTATTATAGCAAAGGTGAATAAAACAGCGATGATTACGTCATCCAGGACGTCATCTTGACTGATGTTTTTGACTGATTTCCAGCACTAGAGTACAGCGTCTCAATAATAATAATAAAAAAAGATCTAATTCAACAGACTCAATAATTTGTGAAATTATGGTTTTGGAGGAAAAGAAATCATACCCCGATGATGACGGTGTCGTCTCCTTGAAACGTTGGGAGAAATTTGTCTCCTCGCAGAATCTCGGCCTGATTCAGAGGGCGAAAACGACACAGCACCTTGATGTTGCACTCTGCGATCGGCTCAGTCATCCTGGAAAACTGCGCTGGAACAGATCTGCGAGAAGAAAACAGGGAATTTTGCGATTCAAAGAAGAAAAGTGGAAGGGCTATATGAAAGGTCCTCGAAACACAACAAACACTTGCTTCTGGGAAAAGCTGGCAAATTTCTCTGCGCTAACTTTCACTTGCGAATAAAACTGATGAAAAATAATTTCTCCCCAGAAATATATATATATATATATATATATATATATATATATATTTTTCGCTGTTGCTGTTTATTTGTGTCGGCAGGCTGCGCGAGATGGCTGTCTATTAGCAGATGATGCTGCAAAAGATGCTGCGCTCAGTTTATAGCGGATGCGGAGGCCAGGGTGCGGTCTGCTGCGTGTACGGCACCACTCAGGGTTGCCAGATCAGCACAAACAACGTTATCTATTTTCCATGGTCTTAAGCTGAACTTTAAACAAAGATCGTTCCCGCAGGACCAGTTTTGCTTAGTTAATTCCAGTTGGCCTCTATTTTAATATTCAATGTTATAAAGAGCTCTTGGTTTAGAACGATTGTCTGTTTTAGATTTGTTTGGGATGTTTTGCATTGTCTAAACTCGAGGACTGAAACTAAAGAATGCAGGAAAGTAAAGATAAGAAACCCGTTTATAAACCACCCGAGCTGTAAACTAACTCATCAAAATGTTGAGAATTTATCTTTCAAGACATAGCAATTTATTATTCCGTTCCAGTGCGATTTTAAATATAGCAAGGGAACGTATAAGCTCAATCTGGCAACCTGCTACACAGGCAGTGATGGTGCAGCTCCACTACAATGACAAAGCAAAGAGTTCAGTGAAGCGAAATATTGGGTAACTCATAGTAAGAAAATACTCTGTTTTGAATGATCACCCACAGTGTTCACATATGTCCTACCAGACGCATTTATAGGCTATATGGAAGCATTGAGATCAGTCTAAGGTGAAGGTTGTTATGGGGTGCAGGGCCTGGAAGAGAAGGGTGGGGTGATGGCTCTGTGGGTCTCACCTCTGCGTCGTGATGCATTGATTTCTATCAGATTGTGTGATTCTTTGAAAGATGAAACCCTTCTGAATCATGCTTTCTCAGAACCCAACACTGTGCAAGGAGGACGTTTAAGAGCATATTGATCTGAGCATATGGGGCTAAGAACACCATATTAACCTCATTCCCTCACCAAAGAAAGCAATAGTGCTCACACATGTTAGGAAAGTGTTGCTGTTCTTAATTTCTCAAAACAATCCATGCATTTTCAATATACTCATTTATATACAGCACTGTGAGAACAAAGAAATAAACACTCCCATGAACACTCTTCGAATAATAATAATAATAATAATAATAATAATAATAATAATAACCATTATCACGCACAATCGCAAATGCTAGGTTAAATGTAAACCATTTGGGGTCATTTCATGAATAAGGATAACAAGAACCCATTACTCGGTGATAATTAACCAGTCTTTGGGTTTTAAAAGCAACCTAGCATTTGGGGTTCTACACATAACCCAACAGCATGTGTTCTGTCATATACAGCCCAAGGACTGAGTCAGTATCAAGACTGTGTATATTACTGAAGCCAAAATGTTTCTGAGGACATCTACTGGCTGGCTGCAGTACAATCTTTAACCCCGCCAAAAGGAAAACAAGCCAAACCTCCATTTTAAGTTAGATCTCCACAAATTATTTTCAGAAATATTGTTGTCATTTTGCAAGTGTAGTTGACCTTGATATTTCCACAAATATCTTTCCCTATGATAATTTTATTTTATTTTATTATTATTATTATTATTTTTTTTATAGCAGTCATTTGATGATAATCAAATTGTTGAGGAGCAGATGGACAGTTTTGGGTGGACTGATGAACATTTAGAAATGACAATCTAGTCTCATGAATGTGCATACACTGTCCAATATGCACCAGAAGCTCTTACTGAGACTACAGTCCAGCGAACGTCATTTGCCATCTTTCAAACTTTTCTACCAAAAGTTTACAATGTTTATATTTTACTGACATTTTCCATTGACATATTATTTCTTTAAAATGTATTCAAGAAATGTAATTTATTTTGAATTGCATTAAGCAGTTAAAGACTAGATCATTTTACTTATATATCAAACAAAACAGCTAAACCCTGCAGGGTAAAATACAGTTTAAATAGTTAAATAGTTATCACTACTCTTACATATAAATAAATGTACAATTATCACCTATACACAACAAAAATAGATAAACCAACAACAATGACAGAATACATACATTATGAACAGCATCTAATGGCAACCCAGACATTGGGTTGTTATGCTGTGCTAACAACCCAAAAGTTGGGTTGACAATACTACTACTACTATTACTACTACTATTGCTACTACTACTACTATTGCTATTACTACTACTACTACTATTACTACTACTATTGCTATTACTACTACTACTACTACTACTATTACTACTACTATTGCTATTACTACTACTACTACTACTATTGCTATTACTACTACTACTACTACTATTACTACTACTATTGCTATTACTACTATTACTACTACTACTATTGCTATTAATACTATTACTACTATACTACTATTACTACTATTACTAATAATAATAACAATAAAAAATAAAAAATATACCAAATCCCACTGCTTAACCCAACATTTTTTATAAATATACTTTTTTTTTTACACCTCTCTGAACATAACTGTCATAATGTGTAACCAATAATTGCTTTATATTTTTACAACAGAAAAAAAAAATGAGTGAGTGAATAAATGATGGACACATTAAAAAAAACCCCTCATTAAAAACCTTCAGAAAAGCAGACAGGATAAAACTACATTTACAGTTTTTTTCATTTGCTTGGACATGTTTGTACATTCAAAAATAACAAGATTTTAAATGAAACACACTGGACATACATAACACCCAGCTCAGGACATTATTCCTCCCTGCCATCAGAGGTCGTGCTCTCGTGTTCTAGCTCAACCTCTGACCCACTGCAAAGTCTTGCCAATTAGTGTTAATTTTGAAAGCAATTTTTAAATTTAGTCTTAGTCCTGTGTAAATTGTAAATAAATATATTTAAAAAATAAAAAATATTTAGTAAACGTATAGTTTTTTTTTCAACCTGCGCAACTGACTGTCTCTCTCCCCTTCAAACTCTTCTCTCTCTTTCTTGCCTTTTTTGACTATCAACAAAAATGAGTGACAACCTGTCTCAGTGCAATACAAAAAAAGATGATAGTGGTACAGTTAAAGCCCATAGTGGATTGACGACAGCTAAACACTTTACAAACATTACATATCTCTCTATGTAAATACTGACCAAGGTTTAGTATTTGTAATAAACATACAGGCTAACATAACTGTGGATATAATACTTAGCAAGCTATGAAAGTGAAAATAAATTAAGATGAATAAGGATGTTCAAAATAGATGAAACCTGGATCATTTCAGGTATGTGCACTAGCTTTATCCATATACAAATTTCTATTTTCACATCTGTTAAAGTAACTGTTTCTGTATTTTGGCTCCGTTAACTTACCTGAGGTGGTCTGATTGGTCCTGTGAGGACACGCTGAAAGAGAAGCGTTCCCATTAACTGCAACCTGTAGGTATTATGGCCAATCAGGAAAGCGCTACACTGCACAACCACACACAGAATATGTGTGTGGAACTCGCTTTAGAAAAAAAAAGGCTATAATATTTTATCTCCTTGTTTTTTGTTGACGAAAATAAAGAGAGATTTTGGTAAAGTTATTATTTTAGTAAACTACATTTTAATCGACTCTTTTTTAGTCAACAATATTGCATGTTGATATAGTCACAGTTAGTGTTTAATGATATCGGTATCATCTCGTCATTGTCTAATCTTTGTCATGGAAAAAAAGGTCGTCGATGAAAATTTTTTGTCATACTGTAGTTTTCATTAACGAAATTAACACTATTGCCAATTCTAAATGCTGAGTCTTGTTCATTCCTATTTGCCTCTTAGTTGTCTGTTTGATGCTGATTGTAATTTGAACCCATACCTGCACTGCCATTTTGGATTTTGATTTTGAATTATCTATTGGTGCTGTCAAGAAAGCCGTTCTGCATTTCTAAAATGTAAATGGTTAAGCATCCATCCATCCATCCATCCATCCTCAACTGCTTATCCGTTAATCGGGTTGCTGGGGCAGCAGCTCCAGCAGGGGACCCCAAACTTCCCTTTCCCGAACCACATTAACCAGCTCTGACTGGGGGATCCCGAGGCGTTCCCAGGCCAGTGTGGAGATATAATCTCTCTACCTAGTCCTGGGTCTTCCCCAAGGTCTCCTCCCAGCTGGACGTGCCTGGAACACCTCCCTAGGGAGGCGCCCAGGGAGCATCCTTACCAGATGCCCGAACCACCTCAACTGGCTCCTTTCAACGCAAAGGAGCAGCGGTTTAACTCTGAGTTCCTCTCGGATAGCCAAGCTTCTCACCCTATCTCTAAGGGAGAAGCCCGCCACCCTCCTGAGAAAACCCATTTCAGCCGCTTGTACCCGCGATCTAGTTCTTTTGGTCACTACCCAACCTTCATGACCATAGGTGAGGGTAGGAACGAAAATTGCCCGGTAGATCGAGAGCTTTGCCTTCCGGCTCAGCTCTCTTTTCGTCACAACGGTGCAGTAAAGCGATTGCAATACCACTCCCGCTGCTCCGATTCTCCGGCCAATCTCCCGCTCCAATGTCCCCTCACTCGTGAACAAGACCCCGAGGTACTTGACCTCCTTCACTTGGGTTAAGTACTCATTCCCTACCTGGAGTAGGCATTCCATCGGTTTCCTGCTGAGAACCATGGCCTCAGATTTAGAGGTGCTAATCCTCATCCCAGCCGCTTCACACTCAGCTGCGAACTGATCCAGTGAGTGCTGAAGGTCACGGACCGATGATGCCATCAGGACCACATCATCTGCAAAAAGCAGCGATGAGATC
>JANDJT010000190.1:11161612-11172648 GCA_024331685.1 Stegophilus panzeri | reverse complement strand
CTTTGTCCAAGAGGGATCTTACTTCCTGTGCTAACGTCGGGCTCTGGTCTGTGCTGACTACTGTGGTGAGCACACCTTTGAACTGGGGGGGGTCGAGCTCTAAACTGGACCCAGTAACCCTCTTCTATGGTAGACAGAACCCATGGAGACAAATTTGGCAGTAGTTTCCACGCTAACTATTCCACATCCTATTGGAGGGAAAGCATCAGATTTTCGTTACCCTGTTACAGCTCGCTGACCAGAGAACACTGAAAACTTGGGACAGCCTTGGGTAGGGGAGGCCCTACAGTAGCACTGTGGGCTAACTGCCCTAACAACCTCATGTCCCCTGATATATCCCTCCATGACCCCTCAGGACCGCTCTTCTTTGTCTGCTTGGCCTTTGTGACCATTCTCATGTCAGGCCTAGTAGCAGGCCGCGACTGTGGCTGCCCGGTTCCCCTGGCTGACTGCGGGGGTTGGCGGGCTGCCATACTCACCTTCTGAGCCTCCCTCGCACTAGTGCTGGCCCGGGCTCTACTTGTGGATGCCCGGGTGAATTCGACACAACAGGGAAGGAACTGGCTGAATGCCGCCATATGTCGAGCTCCCATATGGCCTGATTGGTAGGCCTGCAACACTGTCATTGTCTGCAGTGACCCACAAGCAAGACTACTACTGCGTAGGCCTTGCCCACCAATGCTACGGTGGCCTTACACAGTGGCTTGGATAGCAAAGCCGGCCCCCCTAAATTACCTGCCGTCGATGGAGAGAGGTAGATAACAAGCGCCTCCTCGACTTTCAGCATAGCTAAATAGCCATGCCGTTCATTCCCCACAATGGCCGAATAATCTGACATCGTGGGGTTATAAATATGGCTTATGCATGGGTTTTCCCCAGAAGTCTGATATTTTGTCATGCACTTCTAGAAGAGAGGGAAGTTTTCTGCAGTGTGAGGGATTTACTTTCACTGTTTGGGAGAAAAAATCTCATCCAGCCTTAGTAATCACTTCAAGCAGCTCTTTGAATGCTGCTCTCAGTTTTTAGTACACCTTTCTGGCTCCTCGGAGTCAGAGAGGAATTATTACTATTTTTTTTGTGTGTGTGTGTGTGTGTGTGTGTGTGTGTGTGTGTGTGTGTGTGAGTTTTTTTTTCCCTTTTGGCTTTCCATAGTGGAAGGAGGAGTCATGACGTGAGCTCCAAAATCCGGCGGAGAGCCGGACCCGGAAGACAGAGCAAGGGATAGAGCAGCACTCATCTCCAGCTCCTCTTCCGGATCCATAAGAGATCCCCTGGACCTGAGACGGTTAGCTGCCTCGGCAGCGGCCGGCCCAGATCCGCGAGGCTCTGAAACCCAACTTGCTTCAGCTTCCAAGAAGAGAGCAAGTCGCGAGTGGAGCTGCCTAATGTAGGCGTTACAATGCGCAGCCTCTCGAGGCTGCCATCGCATGCTCCCATCCCTAGACACTTCACACAGAAAGTGTGCACTACTCCCTGTGATGAAATAGGAGCAAGGTGTAACACACTTCCTGAATTCTCTCACCCATATTTTTCTCTCTCACTCATTCCTTCTTTTTTTTCTTCTCTTTTTTTTAAAGGGATAGAAAAGTGCAGAGATTTTGAGTAAAGGTAGCGAGGAAATGAAGCATCTTTTTGTTTCTTTACACAAACAACTGACATGCAGTCTCACAGATAATAAGGCTGATGGCGTGGTTCACAGGTGCCATATATATCACGAGACGCGCTTAATTGCCATGTCACCTGATCATGACAGGCATATAAATAGGCATGATTTTACACAAGATTCAGATTCCGGTCGCACGCGAGGGGCGCTCCCATAGTGTTATGCTAAATGCAACGTGGAGTTCCCTTTGAAAGAGAACAACGGGCAAGAGGAGATGAGGAGATAGGAGCATTAAACAAGCCTCTGAGGCTTTGTTTAGGCTCTTCTTGAAAGTGATGCAATCATGGCTTAAAAAAACACCCAAAGTCCTATGACTGGAACACAAGAGCAGCTCCTGAGAGATGTACAACATGTGGTCCATACTAATGGCAAGAACACTGCAAAACAACTCATCAGTGAATTGGAGACTAACTTAACTACGATGCAGAACAATATTCAGATGTTCTCAAATGAGGGAGTTAAACAGTCAGCAAACTTTGCATGCTGGTTGAACTTCCTGAATGGTCTGATATGTTGTTGTGCATCCTCTGCTCTGCGCATGAACATTACTTTCAATTCCACCTGAATTGCATGTTTGAAGTGATCCCTTGATTTAGAGATGCTGAACGGACAAGCTATGCAATGTACATGCCAGTGTTTGTAGCAGAAATTAAAGCCCTTGAACATCAACCGCCAGAAGTATACACATTTATGCAACAAGGAGGATTTGTTTCCTGGCAAGTCAAAGCTTCAGTTGTATGGCTAGTGATCAGACAGTGGAGCAAACCATCAACAAAGAGTGTAAGAGTCATATGTGGATGCCATGAAAGACCTTTGTGATACTGATGAAAAGAGGTCAAAGCCCATCAAGAACATGGAGCATCCAGAATGGACAGAGATGAGAGATGGCAACTAGGGAGGAGATGCAGAACCCTTGCAACCTTAACAGCATTCCAGACAAAATGATTAAAATGGTCAATGGTCAGGTTGCCTCTGAGAAGGTTGCAATAGAGCATTCATGTTTCCTTCAATATAGTGCAAAGCAAAACATGGCCTTTATTGAAGAAAATTCAGAAAAATCCACAAGAACTAAAAGCTTTTTCGAGCCTTAAAAAATAAAACATTGTGCCATCTTGATCGAGATGAAAAAAGTTGGGACCATTACACGACAAGTTCACATGGACTCAGTTGTGCTCTTCCGAAGGCTTCTTGCTATTTCCAAAGGGAGGTGTTCATGGAAATTGGGATGTCTCATGAACTTGCTTTCCCCCTTCTTTTATTGTAATGATGGAAACATGAGGAAAACAGCAAAAGCTGTCTTTGCAAAGAAAATTGAGCCTATAGTTTAAGAGATTCATCAACTGCCAAATTCAGAAGAACCGTCTGAATACCTCATTGATGGCATGGCTCTTCTAAAATGTCTCCATGGCTCAGACTTTCAGATATTCAGTGACCTAGGTGAGAGTCTCTGGAGGAAGATTGTAGCCTTAACAGGAAAGCAGGGTTTCAAGTGTATGTTGGTCTTTCAATGTTGGTGTGTGACTCTTTCAATTCCCTTTCATTCCCTTTCAATAAAAGACATTGAAAGGAACCAAAGAGGCACTGTTCAAGTTAAGAGATCTACACATGTTATACAGGAAATGCAAATGTTCCTAACTACAGAAAACATCTGAAGTGCAGTGGGACCAATGTTGTGCTTTGCAGATTTGTCAACAACTAAGTAGTTGGTACAGGACCAATGAGAACCTTGTCAGAGAAGACAGTTATTTTAGCAAGAGGATTTGAATATGGTGTGAAGGTCAAAATGGTCAGCCAGTCAGGGGTTGAACGCTTAACAGACCTATACAGCAACCAGGAGGAAGGTGATACCAGACTGGTGTTACATGCAATACACCTTGCACAGTCATATTCTTATCTCAACATCCAATGTGATGACACAGCATGCCACACCCTCACAGGCTGTGACACCACTAGTAGTTTGTAAGGATAGGGAAGACAACAGCATTTACAAAGCTGAGGCCCCACCCTCAGTCTGACAGCTTGGAAGAAGCATTGCCTGTAGCAAGAAAACACTCCCTCCATCTCCATGGACAAAAAAGAAAAGAGAATAGGAGTCTATGTACTAATGTTGACAAGCTGAGATACAGCTTGGCATCCACAACCAATGCATAATCAGTACAATTTCCCCAAGTGAAGATGCTTTCAAGTAACATGTTTTGAAGCAATGTAACAGACAGCAGTGTAGCATCATAGCCATATTCCAAGGGTATTTCTCTGGAGTCCCATTGGAAGAAGATGGAGAGTCATAGAAGATTGATCCATTGAGGAAACTCTGTCTCAGAAACCAGCTGTTCCAAATGAGATCAGAAATATCACACACCTGTATTACAGTGATGGGAATTGCACTGACAATGCCAGAAAAATGCCAGCATCTTTCAGTGGGCTTGATGTGCACATGAGAGTTTTGCTCTTGCTATTTCCCTGAATGCCCAAACATGACACATTTCATCACTGAGGATAATATGGAGGCGTATACTGCTTCAGTAGACTCAGGAACTTATATTTTGTGTCATTCATCATCGATGTTTCAGCATTAGGCTACTTTCATCTAAAGGTGTTTTTTTTTTTTTCCACTTATTGTATGTCCTACAATTATGCAAGCGAACATTTTTGCATTCAGAAAAAAACATGTATTTGCCCATTAAATTAAAGTTGATTCAATTTTTTTTTAAAAGTGCTTAAATTTCTGCCTGATTGAACTGTATCTTAGCATCTAGGTTGACTCCAGACATGCCATTTTATTTAGATTGGGACACGTCACACATTTCATGTTACATGTCATCAACACTACAATCACATTCAGTTTCTTCACACATGTAGAGTAACCCCCTACTCACAACGCACAGTATTAAGAATCAAGGGTATGCAAACTTTTGAACTAGTTCATTTGTGTAAATTCAGTCATTATTGTGTTTTGTGAACTATATGTAAACATCTGTTATGTGAAGTAGCTTCTTCAGGGCAGAATTTAAATTTTATGCAATTTTCTTGAGCAATTTTAAAAATTTAAACATAACATTTTTCAGATTCTTCAAGGGGAATATACATTTATGAGAAAAACTGTAAAATTACATGAGTTCAGGTGTATCAACTCCCATTCAGCCTGGCTTTATTTAGCACTTTTTTTTATTTGTGGGGCGTCACATTATCTGTCAGTTTTACCACTTTTGCAGCAACATATTTTTATACAAGAATCCATTTCAAATATGTGAGAGCTTAGAGAAAAACATTGTTGCCTTAATGAAAAACACTAAAGAAAAACTTTGTTCTACCTCTGATAGGGGTATCTCACATTTTGGGTGAATACTTGTGTATTGGAAGGTAGGCAGTATATAGTAAAGCATGCTTGTGATTCCCCAATACTTGACAATGATCCAAAGCATACAGCAAAGGAAACTCTCAATTGGTTTTAGAGAAAAGAAATCAAGGTGTTAGAATGGCCCAGTCAATCACCTGACTTGAATCCAATTGAACAAGTTTTAAAGACAATATGTTTAGAGGAATAGCAAAAATTACACCTGAATACTGCGGCCGATTAATTTCTTCATACAAGAAGCGTCTTGAAGCTGTCATTACAAACAAAGGCTTATACTAAGTATTAAATAAATTTCAGTTAGCGTGTTCAATACTTTTTTCCTGTGTCATTCCGCTTTATTAAATAGAACTTTATTTATGGACTTTAAAGGTTGAATTCTTTATATTTCCGGATTTCTCGAGTTAGTACTGATGTCTGGCGAAAATTTCATGTGAATAGCCTCAGTAAACATTATTTACTGAAAAAAATGTTGACGCGTTCAATACTTATTTCCCCCACTGTATTTATCAAGCCTAGCCTAACACCAGCTAGACCAGGCTAGGGGATGAGCTACACCAACCTGAACCAGCAAAGACCAGCAAACCATCTTAGTCTGGTCTCAGCTGATTTTTAAACAGGAGTTACGCTGAGTATCCAAACTTTAAAGGGCAGGGCACTTTCAGGGCACAAAAATTTGAAAATATATGTGCTAGTAAGGTACACTATTTTTCCAAAAGTATGTGGACACCTAACCAGTCACACCTATATTTGCTTGTTGAACGTTCAATTCAATTAAAATTTTATATGTATAGCGCTTTTAACAATAGACATAGTCACAAAGCAGCTTTACAGAAATATGTAAATTCAAGATATAATTTTTAAATATATAAATTTATCCCTAATGAGCAAGTCAGAGGCGACAGTGGCAAGGAAAAACTCCCTGAGACGTATGAGGAAGAAACCTTGAGAGGAACCAGACTCAAAAGGTAACTCAAAAATTCACCCATCCTCATCTGGGTGAATTATAAATAATTCCTTTCTATAACTGTGTACTACATGGCCAAATAGTGCAACATCTCATTATAGATTTAGGCTTTACATTAGGTCTATGAATGTGGCTGTGGGGATTTGCTCATTCAGCCACAAGAGCATTAGTGATTGTCAGGCACTGATGTTGGGTGAGAAGGGAGCAGCTTTCCACTTCATCCTAAAGTTGTTATGTTGTTGAGTTCAGGGCTCTGTGCAGGTCACTTGAGTTCTTCCACATTAATCCCACATCATATTAAAAAAAACAAAAAAAAAACACTGTCTCTGTCCATTTGAATCACAATCTATTCTTCCCTACATTTAAATTTTATAAACATGATTATATTAAAGATCTATAAAAGCGTGAATTTTGTGCAACTAATAGCATTATAAGCTCTATAATTATATAAATATTATATTTATCTATATAAATACAGAAATAAAAGCTGGAAACTGCACCACATCTTTGCCCACATTAATGATATGTTATATAAAACTTTAAGCTTTTGTCTATACTACAATAAAACAGTATTACACTATAAGAAATTCTATTGCTTAGGCCCTATATCAGTGTATTTCTTATTGGTCTTTACACATGCAGTGCAGTTTTACATGCTACACAGGAATTGAAGCCTCAACAAATTAACCATTTTTCAGCACATCTAGCTGGAATGCTGCAACGCTTCATAAATGCATCATCTCGGAATGTCATTTCGCTCATTAGGGATCTTAATCTACATCTGGATGACAAGTTCAATATGATCAAGTTCTAAGAAAAATAAATATTCATTAATGTCATTGGGTCTGTCTGTGCACATGGATGGCTGCACCACCTCCCTGTGTGGATTAATTTGATGATTAAATGTGGCACTGACACTATCACATCACTTTGATAGGAGACAGACCATCTTTGTTTCTATAGTTATTGTGTGATGATGTCTGAGTCTGAAAAACTCGCAATAAATCTGACCTGACAGCTTTGAATTTTAGGGCTTCCAGTGTCGCAGTAGCTCAAGAACCCTGTTTTGAATATTTCGTAATGCTACATCTTATGTATGTTCAGTAAAAGGCTTATGTATCATGGCTTAGACATTAAATTACACACAGTAATAATCAAGTACTGTTGTACCTAAACCTAAAATTAAATCAGTTATACCTATTCAATTATACCTGCATGTATTGTTTCTTTTCCTAAGTTTCAGTTTAATTCAATATGATTTAATCAGACAGAGATATTTAAAACAGCCTTTTGTCACAAAGTCACTTGACAGAAATCTTGGTCCAGACATTTAATGTCTCCCTCTGTCCGCAGAGTGGGAATTTAGTGCCACTAAATGTCACACTGTTCCCACTGCAAGACAGTTTAATTCCCCTGAGAGAATATCTCATCCACACATTAGCTTATCTGTACATTTCTATAGTACATATATTATATTACTATATCTTACAAATAACATGACTAAAATTTTATATTTAGATTATTTAAAAAGTGTAAATTAATTTGAGTATTTTGGACTACCTCTCATCAGATGTTTTAGTAAATGTATGAAGAGAAACAGGAGCATAAACTCTATTAACTACTCATTGTCAACAAAACAACTACAAAACAAAGTCAGACATAATATGTCCCTTCAAATGCATAAGCAAAGAGTTATACTAAACACTAGATGAAATCCTCCAAGTCTACAGGGAGACTTATTATTTGACTTATGATTATTTTCTTAACTTATCAAAATCTAACTTAAACAAAACCAAAAATAAACAATGATATTTGGATAATTGTTATGGTTTACCCTGGCTATCCTAACCTCACCGTAGAGCAGCTATGCATACAACATCACTAGTGGACATGCACACTGTGTAATATATATAGCTCGTCCCCTCGGAGAGTGTTAAATACAAAATGAAGCACACTTGATAGCCATGCTCACCAAATCTTAGATCTTTCTAAGTGAATGCTGTTTTGCAATAAACAAACGGTTTGTCTAGCCATACTGAATCTTTTCTACAACCAATGACACTCGCCTAGTTGACCTAGTTATCTGTTAATGCATATTTTCAAATGAATCATGCTCTGTTTCATATTATGTCATATTATATAAACCAGATTGCATGTAATGTGCTTTACTCTCTCTGTTTCTCTCTGTCTCTCTCTGTCTCACAAATAGTAACTAAACACATTAGTTTATTTGGTATTTACTCGCTGTCCCTTGGGAAGTGGCATGCTTGGGAGATGGACACATTGCAAACAGTAGTGCCTTTGATGTTAGACAGTAGTACATTCAGCTTGTTCCAATATTAAAACATTCTTTCTTCAGGCTTTCTGTCTATAAAAAAAATCCCACCACCTTTTTGATAACACACTTAAGTTCACAGAAAACAAACATTTATCTATTTATTTATTTATTTATTTTTACTGTTATTGTGTTTATTACAGCAACAGAGACATCTGTGGAGACCTGATTATTATTATTGTTATTATTATTTTTTGCTCAAAGCTTTTACCAAAGCCAGACACTCCTGGAAGCTTTTGATCTCTTCCTCCAGGGCTGTAGCATCCTGCATATATAGCACAATGCATCATATCAAAGCCTACATTATTTTCACCTGCTATTTACACACAAATAAAAAAGTTGATTAATGTGGGAGATTGTGGGATATTGGTTGCTCCAATATAAGAAAACATTGAAAAATGTATTTTCTGAAACACAGGATCAGACTGAGGGAGGCTTCTCTGTAAACACTGAAAATTGCATATTTCCTGTCTGTCTTGAGGGCAGAGAGAATAAATAAGATATAAATATATAATAGAGAACTTGTAATAGGAGATGGAGAAATGCAGAATGTAGCTTTAATGAAGTGTATGTTAATGTGAACATGGCATATGTGTGAACTTGTTTAAAAGAAAGCTATTTTTGCACATGGTCAAGCAGTAGTCAAAGGCCCAACTCAATCAATGAAAAAAATAAACATCTGGTTCTTGCTGCACTCCTTTCTCTCTCACTTTCTCATGACCTGTGTGTTTACAGTGCAAACCCAGGGAGGCTACTTTCTGAATCATACTGTACGATCTTTCACTTGTGTTTACTTTGAATTCTGCAAATAGGATTTAAACACAGGAAGTTTACTGAGTTTTGTGTTTTTTTCTGAAAATGTTTCTGCTGTGTGTGCAACTGCCAGTGCACCATAACGAAGCCATTTGTGAATAGATGAAGTATACCCAAAAAATTCATTTGCAGTGAGCACCAAAAACATTCAGAGAAAACCACGTAGCCCACTCTAAAAAATAAAATAAGAACATGCACGATTTTCCCTTCTTATATTTTGTAAGTAAATGTATCATTAAGGAAGGATATTTATACATTATATAACATTTCAGCATAATTGCATCTCAAACTAGGTTGTGACTTTGTGCATGTAATAACGTTACTCAACATTAAGAGAGTCAGCCTTTTTATTTTTTCTAACAGCAAGTTTGAATAGCCTTTATTTCAAACAAATGCTGCAGCTAGCTAAATTCCTAAATGAATGCTTGACTGTAAGCCAGTGCTACTTCAGGTCAGTGCTACAGTGCTGCTTCACATGTATAATTGTGCACTTGTGCAATGGCAGCATGAATGGTGAGCTTTGAAATAAGCACTCAGTCAGGTTTACACCATAACATCAATACGTCCAGCTGCCCCTTTGTCCTGGTTCTATCTAATCTAATCTAATCACCATTAATGAGGAGAAAATTCCACGCATCCATCATCACACAACTTGTGTGTTATTCAAACATGAAAGGCACAGACAGACGGTAGCCTGGTGTCTGATCCTTCCTTTAGATGTTCCACCCCCATGTTGACCAATAAAGACACATTATGTTAAACATATAGGGTTCATATTAGACATTTTTTATTTTTTATTAGCACTTATGACAGTCAAAATTCAGACAATAAATTTTTCTTAGATATGTACAAAAAAAACCTAAATATAGCCTAAATATCTCATTGTATAACCTTTGTGGAATATTGGTATTATAGTACAAACCACACTGCATGGTCACAATTATTTCCTACCTTAGTCAATCAGCAATCAACAATAATCTATATGATCTAATCCATTATGTATAGACAGACATGTAAGCCTAATGTGAGCTTGATATTTAAGAAAATAACTTTACTTTCATTTTTTTTGCAACATGCAGGATATATTTATTGTTGATCAGAATTTAATTTACCATTAAAGAGAATATATTTCAATTCAGAGTGTAAAATAATATCTAAATCTATCATTACAGTAATTAGAATTTGGTCATATTATTTTAAATATTGGGTTACTGTGGAAAGAAAAACACTAGCAAAAATTACAGAGAAACATTAATTTCTTGTGTTTTGGAAGCAAATGAATGAAATGTACTGCAAGTTATGATGATTTTTTTTTATACTGCATACCATTATGATGTATTTATTTTAAATTCCTCAGAAGAAATCAGTTTACATTTATTATACCTACATGCATTTACAGCTTAGCAACTCAACACAAATATCAAACAGAAATGTGTTTACAGGCTGAATGCAGAAATCAATCTATTTGCTATGCAGATCATTCACACTAGAGCAATAAACACAGTTGAACAATAAAAACAATTGCTAGTACACTTTACTTATCAAGAGTCAAAATAAATGTTTTCTGTGACTTTATATCATTTCAGTTTCATTTTAAATTTAACTGTGTAAATCAACAAGGTGAAATATCTTCAGGGTGGAGTATCGGCATCTTTGGAGTTTTAGAAGTTAGGCCCTTCCTTTTTCAGGTTTTTGTAGTCTGTGTTTACAGCAAAAAACTAAGGAAATGGACAATGAAGAAAGCTTTAAATGCAACTTCAAACATATTTTGCTATATTCAAAAGAAAGTTTTTAGTTAACAAATAATGAACCATTAAAGGATAAGGAACTATTATTATTATTATTATTATTATTATTATTACTACTATAATTAATTAATTAATTAATTAATTAATTAATTAATTAA
>JANDJT010000190.1:11132246-11145113 GCA_024331685.1 Stegophilus panzeri | reverse complement strand
ACAAAAATGTGAGGGGTGTACTCACTTTTGTGAGATACTGTATACACACACACACACACACACACACACACACACACGTATGTACGTATACATGTACAGGTGCATCTCAAAAAATTTGAATATCGTGGAAAAGTAATTTTTTTTCAGTAATTTAATTAAAAAAGTGGAACTTTCATATATTCTAGATTCCTTAAACAAAGTGAAATATTTCAGGTCTTTTTTGTTTTAATCTTGATGATTATGGTTTACAGCCCATGGAAATAAAAAATCCAGTATCTCAAAATATTAGAATAAAGAATTTTATCAGTTATTGCTGAGATGACTGAGACGAACGTGCACACGAGCTTCTCTCTGCATTGTTTTCCTGTGTGAACAATGCCCAGCTCACTTAACCGACTTGACATTTTTAAGTATACTTTTTCATTGCCGGTCGCAGTTCACGCTGTATTTCGTCCTCAGCATAAATACTTAAGGCATGAACCTCATCACCGGTCCATCGGTTGTATTTTTTAAGAAACTCTGTTGTGTTGATTCGAATCACAATAAACAACTGTTACTGTACGCACCACAACAGACTTTTAAAAATGGTGGTTGAAAAAAAGAAGAAAAAAAAGAAAAAAAGAAAAAAAGGCTACATGCACTCAACCAATCAGCATGTTCAGCGCCCAAGTCCCACCCCCCAAAGTTCCTGGCTGTTGAAAAACTACCACCTCGTGAGAAGGGACCTTGCAATGGCTAAATATTTTACCCAGAACTTAATTTAGACCCCAGTCCCTGCGGTGGAAACGCACCGTGTGTATGTATGTATGTATATATATAATCCCCCTTTAAAAAAATATGTACATTGATTGATGCCTTAAGGTACATTAAGCAACTATTTTGGCCTGACATTGTATCTTTGATGGAAGGGTAAAACACAAAAGAATAGGGTAAGCGTGATGTGCGGATGGTGGCCTGCCTGGGATGGGGGCAACCGTTAGGGGTGGGGATGATGGTCGTGCCCAGGGCCTGACAGCGTCTTTTAGTGACCTACTCCTCATGGGGCCTGTCTCACTGGGGCCGTGCAGTGTGGGGCAGTAAATTAGAAATGTTTTTTTTTTTTTTTTTTAAATATATATATTTATTTTTTCCTTCCTTTTCTTTTTCATACATCTCATGCAGTTACCCTATGATTGCCCATATATACATGCTCTTGCATGTACGTGCACACACACATACATAGCTACATCCACCCTGAACCATGAACTACAATATGTGCCCATCATTAATTACATACACACTAACACCTTAACACCTAAAATCAAAATGAATTTTTTTCCTTTCTTTTCTATTTTTTTCCCTTCTTTATATTTCTTGTTGTCATATCTTCCTGTCTTTTCTCTACTGTCAATTGTCAATTTCTCTACTGATTTTCTATCTCCCTCACTGTAACACAAGCACTTGGTATTTGTGGCATGTAAATGTTAGCAGCTTTTTCCCCCAAAAAAAGTAGTACTATATATAATTCCGAATACTTCAAATCCAGCTCCTGAGAGACCACTGCCTATTCAACAAGGGGTATAAAGCAAGCTGTCCAACAGTTACAGCAATAAATGATTTCAGATTTTTCTATCATAGAAGCTATGTCCTAACATAATAAATGTAACATACACTTGTTATCCACTTTATGCTATTTATATTGGTATATACTTTATGTTAAAAAGGCTTTGATCACGTTAGGCAGTGTAAAGTACTGAGGGAAACAGAAGACAAGTCAAAGCTCTGCACCTGCCATTGATGAACGGCAACACATGTGAACAGTGATATCCAGAAGACAACACCAAGCCACTGCGAGGTTTATCGAGACCACATTGTGCGCTGTTGTAGTAGAAACTGAACAGGCTATCAACACCATATGCCACCTGAGGAACTCCATAACACTCAAAAAGCAGTTCAGACATCATCTGCCGGCAGTGAAGCGGGTTGCAAGGAGCCTCAGTGAAAACCAGTGGATGCTCCACATGACCCTGGTTACAGAAAACAGAGATATTTAGAACAGTTGAGTCTTTGAGGATTTTCATTCAACCAGCTAATGTTGCACTGTGTTGTAGTTATAAGGCAGGTGAAGTGAAATTGTGGCACGAGATATATAATCGGTTCTGATGTACGTGGTGTACACCTATAAACGAGCTCGTGTCTTACCTCCGTTCTAATTCCGAGGTGAACAAAGATATAATCCAACATGAGCTCTTGGATCTCAAAGTTAACAACTACATTGCGGTCGAACTGACTCTTAAGCAGCCACCGGAGCGGCTCGAGATTCGGTATGTCATTGCCGACCTGCGTTTCACTCCGTGCTGCTCCTCTGCTTCTCGCCGCCACTGATTTAAACAGCAGCCCCGGAAGTGCAAATTCTTCTCCTTTGCAAGCCCAACCGGCTCGCGTTTGAAAGGATCCATTATCCACTACTATCGGAACTGGAGACGGGTGTAAACATTCAGGTTTTACTTCGAACACGGGGTCAGGGGAGCACTTGGTGTCCTGAAACGTAAATATTTTGCAAGGCGAACAAGCGGAGGACATCATTTTCCAATGGGTGTCACTTCAAAATAGATCCGAAACGTTTCGCGTCTGTGTTTAACGTTCCATGTAGAATGCTGCGTTGTTCTCGTTTCGTAAACCGAGATAATAATGACGAAAATATGTGCGTGCATTTAAATACACTAGGTGGGGGAAACAAATGATCATATATTATAGATTTTTTCCCCGATATTATCGATTAGTATTAACAGCATTTGTTTATGGAAATTGTATAGCAAAGTTGGCAATGGTTGTTTTAATATACCACGCGTATATTCACCTGCGTGAAGTTACGCGCCCCCAACGCAAAACGTCGGCAAAATAGTCTCAATCGTTTGTGCTCAGTTTGTGGCGTAAACAATTCGTTTGTGCTGCTTCGGTTTTTGAGATATTAAAATAATATTTATAGGTAATCCCCCCACCAGTTTGTGCTACTTCAGTTTTTTTTAATATTAGACGTTGACTAGGCGCAAATCTCCTCGGTGTGAGCACACTTTGTCAAGACTAATCATCTCATCATTTGTTCAATAAACAATTATCTTTACTTCATTCACTGGTCTCTCCTGATTGAACTTTTCATATATTTACAAGGAGTATCATCTGCTACACTTCACTGCCACAGCTAGGTGTAAGTGACACTTCTGTTCAAGATGCTCTTGTGGAAATGAGTGTAGAGTTAGTATAGGAAAAGTCGATATAGCTACTAAATCAAAATTCTGGCCAGTGTAAGTACAATGTTTTAACAGTCACTTACACTATTAATCAATTATATTATACAGTAATTTCAAGCATAATGGTACAACATTCAAGAGAGCTCAGACTGTCAATGTTTATTGAACAGAAAACTCATTGCTAATACTAATATGACTAATGTAGCTATGAAATGCTAATTACAGCTGCACATGTGACCCATGTTAGTTTTTTGAATACGTTGTGCATCTAGGGGTCAACATTACCATATTGGTCCAAATATGAGATATATTATCCTTATATATTATTACTATATTATATTATCATTGTATTTGGGTAAATACAGTAATACATAAAAACAAGTTTATACTGTACATGACATTTTTTGAGTCAGGATTATTTCAGTGGGTAATTATGTTTTGCTTATACCAGATGCCCAAGAAACCAGTAGTCGACAGGGATTCCATTTTCACAGTCCTCTGTTCATCAAAAGAGGCCATAGTCCAAAATGGCAACATAGCTACTTCTAATCAGAGCATCTGGACAGAGCTTAGTGAGCAGCTAGAAAAGAAGATCACTGGAAAGCACGATATACTTTTGTTAAATCGAACAGACACAAAATCTGGACTGTTTTAGGGTTTATTTATGAAAGTGATCATGAAACAAGTGGCTGTAGTGATGACACTGATTTTGAGCCAGGATCCCTTTCCCCCAACCAAAAGATTACTGGACTTTTGATGTTGAAGTTCCATTTCAGAAATGGATTGAATTTATGCCTGAAACAGTTACATACCGTTTCAGTACCATAACATACAGTTCGTCTACCATAATGAAGACGAACTGTATGTCGATACGTGAAATTCTGGAGGGAACGTCGGACGGCGTGGCGTGGTGACGTAATGACGTGTGCTGTTAATCGCTTTATGTTCTATAACATGTAAAACGAGAACATGAAAGGAGTATTCTAAACGCGACTCATGTAAACACCGTAATCACAATATTGTCTTACTCAAAATAAGGTCAATAATTAGATTACTGCTGTCCATGTAAACGTAGTCAGAGAAATTCATAGAAATCAGAGGCAACTGTAAGGAGTGTCATGGCCACATTCACATAAAATGTGACAGAGAGCCTGAAATGAACAGCCCAATGGTGCTCAAGTGTTTAATTTAAAATACTGATGACTCCCTGCACACTGGCTGTTAAAAGCATGCAATGTCTGGTAACTTGCGTGTGCAGATAGCCAAAGAACTGTGTGAGGGTATAATGGAACCACATGTATGGAGGGCATCAGAGGCAACAAAGCTGATGGATTTTGAAGATCCTGGGTCTAGCCATCTGCCTAATTTGGCCACCCTGTTCAAAGCAAAGCAAGAGAGAAATTACTTTGAATTAGGTGACAAGGATCCTATTTTGTCACTGCATATGTTAAAATATAGTGCACCTCACAGTGGTAGCATTAAAGACATTGGACTGGACAAGTTTTTCTGTCACTACTGGAGTCAAACACAAATGTATATGTACAAGTCATTATCAAAGACGTCTACTAACGCCACTGTGAGTTTTGATGCAACTGGCTCAGTAGTGAGGAAACTACTGAGACCAAATGGCACGTCTGGTCATATCTTCTTATATCAAGGTGTTCTGGCAGGGGATGAGAGTTCAAGTGTCCCAATGGTGCAAATGCTGTCAGAGACACGATGTTAAAGCAATGACACATTGGCTGACAGAATAGATATGTGCAGGTGCACCAACTCCAAAAGGTTGAGAGTGACTTTTCTCTGGCTCTTTCTTGTTCTCTAAAGAGTCAGTAAAAGTGCCAACTTGTTTTGTTCAGGTTGATGTTGCACACTGCATAAAGATGGTCTGCCAGTGGGACTGCTTGAAGAAAAAAAACACATTGCATTAAAGATTTTTGTGAGGTCAATGGCACATCTTCTCAAGTCACAGGCCATGGACAGTGCAAGAGAGCTACTACGCACTGTTGTGGCTCTCAGCGAAGCAGAGGGCAATGACAGCTCTGGAGCCCTTATATCAGAAAGGTGCAAGAAATACATGAAAGCCCGAATTGCAGAAGAGTGTGTAATCATTCCAGATGTAGAGGGTGAGAACCTGGAAGAAGTGGATCCATGTGACCAAACACAGACAGACCTACGGCAGTGGGTGACAGACATATGTGAGGAGAGCAGGTCACTTGATGTGGCTAACAGTGATCATGATAATATGCACTTCCTTCCTGAGATTATTCCCAATATAATCTGGCTTGCAAGTTACTTACCACTCTGGACAGGGGTAATGATCCCTCACTTCTAAAGCACCAACATCACTGCAAGTTCGGCCAGTATTAAAGCAGAGTTCAAAAACAAACATCAAGCACGAAAACATGCCTATTCGAGTGGATTGATTCATTGCTCGACATCTGTCCTTCATTGAAGGCAATATGCAAATTTGTTATGCAAAACAAAAAGGTTAAGAAGAAGGTGAAGAAGATGCAGCTGTTGCAAGAGTGATCATCACAGGAGCCAATCCACTACTCACCTCAATTTGCAGTGTAGACGGAAAACCAGAAATGGATGCTTCCTGTTCTGGGAAGCCTGACACTGTCACAAACATCCATCCAACAGATGAAGACGCTGTTGAAAACAGGAGAGGCCTAGCGGTTCCACCCAAAAAGAGGAAGAGGTAGTCATACCTCTCTTCTTGTCCTGAATGGCTCCATGCAGATCCATCCGTGAGGGGGAAAAGACTAAAAGTGGAACTGTTGAAAAATGGAAATAATCAACAGCCTGTTAAACTCAGGAAATCAAGAATCTCTGTGCTGAACACGTGCATTTGATGCTTTTTGTCAATGCTTATGTTGTGCTTTCTGCGATACTGTCACTTTTGGAAATATTGTTTGAGGTGAGGACTCCAACAACCTCCTGCAGCTAGTGAAAACAATCACCACAAAGGGCACAAAGGGTCTGAATGCACAGGTCTACATACAGAGGGCAGAGCTGCTAAGTGCAATATTCAAAGCTCTCCAATTGAAGTCTGGTGCTCTCTAAATCGATGCACAGTGCCACATCTCCACTATCATTAAAAGTCAATGACAAAGCATGCATGTGTTTCCTTTACACAACAGTGATGCTCACAGTATTGCAGTCTCAGCATACAAGTCACAAGGGAAATTCCATTTGTTTGTACTTCTGTTGCTGTACTGCAGCCTTCTGGCGTGGCTCATTTTCAGACCACGGTGGAAGAAGGCCTTAACCTTCCAGAGTCCCCCTGCCTCAGGTCAATTCAAAGTCTGTCACAGTGTCCTTCTGCATTCAAGACAGACTCTACCTCAGGAAAAGTGCTCTGTGCAGGTAAAGTTTCTCACACTTAGAGTCTGGGAGAACTTCTGTGGATTGACACTGACCTGGGAAGCACCTCCACAGAATTTCCTTTGTGTGAATTTCCCTCCAGTCTGATGCTCCAAGGAGAGAGATTTACTTACTCTTGGACATTATGTGGCCTACTGCAGGAGGTCTCCATGTGTCTGGGAGATGTATTATGACCTGAGAAGTGGAGTGACAAGGGTGTCAGAAATTATATATATATATATATATATATATATATATATATATGCCCACATGCTGTGTTATACACAAACGAGTGATTGAATTGTTTAAATTTAATTTCACAAGTTCAAGTATTTTTGTTGTAGGCCACACACCCTTGTTTTCCTACTCCTGCTTGGAGAAGTCATCTCTGCTTTTCTGGAAGTCGGGCTTGATGGGTGTTTGCACTCAAGTCTTGGTTTGAAGACAGATAGTGACTTGACAGTATTAAGTGTTGTTAAGTTTAAGGTTTTAAAGGTCCATTATTTGTGTTAATGGATGTTTTATATTACACAGTAATTCAATTTCACAATAAAAGTATTTTGGCTTAATTCTTAATTCTTCTTAATTCTTTATTGAGTTTCCACACACATATACATATACATACACACACGGCCTATGTATGTATAAACACAGAGCTACATCAAACAGATTATGGTGCGTGTATTTATTTATGACATAGTCTTAATATTACTACTGTTACTCACATAACAACATACAATAACAAGTAAAAACACTTGGAGTTTGTGTTACATTTCACACATCCTGTCATCTGTTGTGTCCGTTAAAAGTTGAAAACGCACAGTGGATAGGTAATAATTAAGTGAATGCGACTATTTAATGTGATTTGGTTAGCTGTTTGGATTTTACCTTGTTACTTCAACTGTATTGTTAAAAAAAAGTCGCAAAAACGAAGCTTTTAGCGGCACAAACCAGTACAAGCAAACGAGACTATTTGGAGGTGACTTTGGAGCACGTGGAGGGCTGTTGACGTCATTGCCTATAATTCAATGTCTAATATTTTAAAAACGGAAGCAGCACAAACGAAGCTTTTAGCGGCACAAACCAGCACAAACGAAGCATAAACAAACGAGACTATTTGGGGTGAATTTGGAGCATGTGGTTGGGTGGGGGGTGGTGTTGGTGAGTGACCTCAGAATGACTTATAAATATTCTTTCAATATCTATAAAAACCGAAGCAGCACAAACGAAATTTATTACGGCACAAACGGAGCACAAACGATCGAGACCATTTTCCCGACGTTTTGCGTTGGGGGGGGCAACTTCATGCAGGTCTATTACCCGCTTACCACATCTCCGTGTTGCACACGTCCATAGAAAGTGAATAAATGAATGGTCTCCTGTCCCTTTGACTTTAATGTGAACGTAGCGTTATGGCTTGATTCAAACCTCCGTGCATACATCAACATCACAATACGAACCTTGATATTCAAGTTTGTAAACACTGCAATATAAACTTTTATCATAACATCAAATAATGTATAATACTGAATATTGTGGTCTAAATTTCCACAACTTTGCTTCCTTGTAAAATACATTAAAGTTGAACAGATTAAGATGAATTATTTTCTGTAGACCTTATTTAATATGGAATATTACTCAGATTTTGCATTCTATAGAGTGGGTGGTCTCCAATCATTTTGGTTTACTAACAATATTTGATTAGCTTCACAGTTGTTTATTGCAAAAGGTCAGGTAAAACACAGAGTAAAACACCATCTCAGATTCCTGTTCTTGGCTGACAATGGAATAGACAATTTGCCTTAAGCTTCAATGTGTTGTTTCTGCTTGCCATGTTGTAAAGAGTGTTATTTCTTTCTTTCTTTGTTTATTTATTGCACCATTCTCTGTAAACTATAGTTGTCCATGAAAATCCCAGGAGATCAGCTGAAAGACTCAAACCAGCCTGTCTGCCACCAACAATTGCACCATGGCTAAAGACACTGAGATCACATTTTCCCTCAAGTTGATGTTTGATGTGAACATTAACTGAAGGTCCTGACCTGTATCTGCATGATTTTATGCATTGTGCTGCTGCCACATGATTGGATAATTGCATGAGTGAGCTGGTATACAGGTGTTCCTAATAAAGTGGCTGGTGAGTATACATTTTTGTATTATTTGTGTATTATTGTTTTTCTGAGGAATACTATTTGTATGTTAGTGTACTTGTATTTTAGGTTATAATGAATACAACTGTCTTTAAGGACAGTAAAAAAAGGAGAACAACCAAATTAAATGTATATGTAAATTATCATGTAAACTAGATGCTGTATAAAATGTACAGCCATCTTAAAAAGACCCAGTTTACAGGGTACCACACATTCACACCTATGAGCAATTTAGAGAAGCCAGTCCACCTACAGGCATGTTTTGTGGACCATGCACAGAACTTCCACAAACGCTATCCTGTGCGACACCCTGCACCCTTATATAAACTATTATGTAAGGAATTACACATCATAGGCCATCCTGTTACAGGAAGATAATCCACTTGGGGGTGATGTGTGATCACCCCAAAGTGCAGTATGTTCCTAATACAGCACGTCCTGAAGTGTGTTATTTATCTTATACTACAGCATATTGCCAACGACTAACAATTTACAATGTCATGCTTTTTAACCACTTATACATATAAAGAGTCTTTACACTCCTGTTAAAATACCAGATTTTTGTGATGTAAAAAATGACACCAAGATCAATAAATGTGATATAGCAACCAACAAAATTCAAGTAATACACAAATAGAAAGGCTTTAGGGGGGAAAATAACAATAAAAAACTTAACAATAAATAACCTGGTTGCATAAGTGTGCACACCATTTTATATTGGGGCATGTGACTGTGCTCAGAATTAAACCAGCCCTTTCTTTTAATAAATAAATAAATAAATAAATAAAATCCTGCCTAAATTTTGCCAAAACATACATCACAAACTGTGTGGCAGAATGTCTTATGGTCTGATGAGATCCAGGTAGAACTTTTGGACATAATTTTAAAAGATATATTTGGCACAAAAACAAGAGAGCTTATCACCCAAAGAACACCATACCAGAGGTGAAGCATGGTGGTGGCAGCATCGTGCTATGGGAGTGCTGTACCTCAGCTGAAACTGGGGCTCTAGTCAATATAGAGGGAATAATGGGCATCTCCAAATACCAATTTCTGGCACAATTTTGGCTATATACATGAGCCACTTGATACTACTGACTATGACAAGTGAAAACACATCAGAAAATGCTTTCAGTGAGAACTGACTTGACTTAGAATTTATGCTTTACACAAGGCTTCTTTTTCCACAGCACTTTTCAAAGCAAAGTTATGCCCATGTTGATGTTATTTATTATTCCTACAGTTAAAAACAGAACTCTCCTTTGTTTTGCCATTTTTCATAGTCTCTTTTCTGAAAAGTTTCTTTTTTTTGTTTGTTTGTTAACAACATAAAAGTAATCTGTGTTCCTATTTATGCTCACTATTTTATGACGCTAGCACAAAAAAGCCCACAAAATCTTTATGGCCTTTAATGTTCAAAAGCTTTCTATGACTGTCCTGGTATTGAAATAAGTAAAAAGTACCAGTGATAAAATATGATGCTCATTGGCTATAAAGGTAGTTTATTTTACTTCACTGGTTCATAATGTAAAATCTATTTCAAATGTATATTTCCTATACAGTGTTTCATTTAGGCCTATGATTACATTATTATTATTATTACTATTATTATTATTATTATTATTATTATTACATTTAATTTATTTTTTTTTTTTTAAACAACATGCAAAAAATCCTAAATGACTTTATTGACATTTAGTGCCTTAGTGATAGCAGCAGTGCATTTTTTCATTTAGTGTCTGTGTATTCTCAGTTCAGTGCTCAAGCACCAAGATTTAGCTCACAGTTACATTCATGAACAGAACTAGGTCATCTCTGAGACATGAGAACAGACAGAGACGCACACATACAAATGCATACTCTCCCTTACACTACCCAGTGGGCATGAAGGGGCAGTAAGCTGTAAGCAGCCCTCACATTAATCATACAGAAAGAGAGAGAGAGAGAGCGAGAGAGACATTCAACAAATATGTACTTACAACTTTGTGGCAATAGATTGGGGAAGGCCCTCATATGGAAGTGATCGACAGCTGTACACAAACATTTGCCCATAAAGTTTAAATGCTCAGTGTTTTAAACAATAGGCTACAGTATTCAGTAGGATTACACAGTTATACACCAACTGGTGAGTGCATATCAGTGACAGATAACAGTGACAGTGACAGGCACATGCTATTAGACTGTTTTATTTTGTCTACCTGGCTCTGCACCCAGTGGACCATATTCCTCCTTTCCTTCTCCTCTAGGTTAAAACGTTCTGTACCCAGGATTACAGGGGCCTTACTGTATATACCTTTAGGTGGAAGCTGTTCCACAAATGATGGGCATCCCATCAACTAGATATGGTGTATTGCCCGATTGCCCAAAACTCTATCTTTTCAGGACTGTTAGACTGCGGCAAGACCCAATCTACACTAAAGTTGTGTATGGCAGCCATTAGAGTGTTTCACAGCACCATGGATGGCATTTCTATGGAGGCTGATAAAGTTATTATGACCTTTTTGAAAGGGTGCCTCAGGGTGGGATCTCATCCTTGTGCTAGAGGCACATCCTTGAGGCACCCTTTCAGTAGTTGAAGATAACTCCTTGCATGCTTATGGACAAGCACTTGGGGCATCTGAGAGTGTAGGAATGGGATTGATATCACCATTTACTTTGAAGGTATAAAAAGTGATAATGTGCCTCCCTATAAGCTTGTGCAAGATGCTGACCTGAAAAGAATGTCTCTAAAAATCACTTCAGCAAAAAGTGAACAAAGCTGTTACTTTATCCTTTAATGAAGTTGTTACTTTGTCCTTTAATAGTTAAACAGAGGCACATAACTGTGATGTGCACAATAGTGCACAAAATTTAATTACAGTTTAATATGTAATATTAAGGAGACAATCAAAATGGCAGAGACAAAATACACAATCAGGGTCTATGTTGTGTGTAGGGAGGGCACACAACACATTTCACATGAAATGTTCTTCCATGAGTTCCTGTGCAGCTTCCTTTATTTCATCTGGACAAAACATGTTTGGAGCTAGTTACCTATGTAGAATATGTGGGTAATATTTAGCTACTGCAGTAACTGACCTATTTCAGTCATGGGACATTTTTGTTGTAGCCACTATATTTATGACCATCATTGGCAAAAATGGTGGAAAATGCAAAAACAGCAGCGAAGTGATACCTAAAAAACAACACTGATCATTGTTTTTGATCTGTACCAAGTTCCAGGAATAATATATACAGGTCTGTAGTCAGCACAGACATAGACAGATCTAACATTTGCAGACATTTACATATACCTAAATCACAATCCACAAACCACATCTTTAAAGAGTACAGAAGCCTACTGGTACTGCGTCACTGGATGGATTGGCTAAACAAAGCTGTGGCACTTGTGTTTCTGATAGCACAGTGTGATAAGCTTTCTGCCAGTACGCTGGAAAAGTGGCATATAGACAGAATTTTAGCTATTACTGCTGTTTTTAGCAAGCTAGGGAAGTGCTTCTTTGTTTAACTGGTTAAAAAGAGATGGGGTGGGGCAATCAGGCTTAATACTTATAAATCAAGGGAGAGAAAATATTGTAATATAACTATATCATAACTATCCAATAATCCTCATATGTTTTGATGAATGACCTACTGTAATTTTCCAGCCACTGATTGTGTGTGGTTGGTTATTAATTAAATCAGTAATGTGTCTGGCAATTTGTCACCACTCAAAAAACCAATAATGTTGGCATTTATGACCTACTGTAATCTTCCAGCCACTGATTGTGTGTGGTTATAAATGAAATCCGTAATGTGTCTGGCAACTTGTCACCACTCATTAAACCCATAATGTTAGCATTATTCCACAGGCTGTGTGACAGTTTAGATGCCCCTTTGTTCATCAGAGCACCTGCCCCTGTTGAGCATTTGGCACATCCATGTCATATTATTTGAGTTTCCATCCTTGAAGTCATGTGATCACATACTGTAGTGTCTCTAAAAAGGCTTACCTAAAGCAATATTGACTTGAACTTATTAGTGCAAGAAATAAATATAACAAAGCATATAGTGCATCCGGAAAGTATTCACAGCGCTTCACTTTTTCCACATTTTGTTATGTTACAGCCTTATTCCAAAAT